>JAJHUR010099946.1:2792-22232 GCA_027495735.1 Lutjanus campechanus | reverse complement strand
GTTGGCTGTTGACATCATATATGTAGAAATATAGTGGATGAGAGTAAATGTTTGGTTGATAACCTTTTAGGAATATACGTTTTGCATAACATTTTTGGTCACATATAATTTGTTATAGCTTCGTTAGTTAGTGTCCACATAGAGTGACCCAGATTGATTAGAAATGTTATTCATTAGCATTAACCCAGATAACAAGTCCCCTACTCTATACTAGTACCTCCTACTATTAGTGGCACACCAAAGTCGGAATAACGACCTCCCATCTCGGAGACTGGGGCCCTCCGAGGAGCACATGAATGCACCATTAAGTCACCCAGGCAACCACATCAGTGAGCCACCAAGCACACTGCAGCTGTTACTAATTAATGTTATTAACTACACCTGTGCTTTTGCTGCTGTGACATGTCAAAATGTCTGCCTTGAAACGTGTCTAAAAGTGAATGGAGTCTTGAAAGGAAGCCTATATAATTATTCAGAAGCACAAGTACATAGTATCTGAGGCAGTCGTGTAGTTGATAATTCAGGGAAACTTGAGGACTTGTGTGTGTGAGGCTAGTTTTTGACAGCTGGCAGTTTTGCTCTCGGCTAAACACACTTGAGTCAGACTGCAAAATGTCAACAACATAGTAACGGCAGAGCAGGTACGTACACCTGTCCCATAAAAACAACAGCGGCCATTTACTTAATGTGGCCATATACATTCGTGTTAGCAAGCGAAAATTACTACAAACGCACCTTTAGCATCATAAGAAATATTGACAAAGTACTGTAGGTAATAAGCGCGTTACTGTCGTTGTGTGTATGTTATGTGTATGTGAGAGAGGAACTGTTAGAGTAACGGTGTAGCTAGCAGCTACCTTGTTACTAGCTAGGTAAGGTAATTTCCGCTAACGTACACGGCCCTTAATAACATTAAAATGTAAGCGGATATAAAAGCTTACCGTTATAGTATACAGGCCAGCAACTGTCATTCAATCATGTGGCCGGTTCGCCGAATAAAAACGGCTGACAGGGTCAATAATATGACTAGCAGGCTAGCTAACGTTGGTAGCAGGTTGTTTAAATGATGGAGATGCAGCAGGGCCCGGCTCCGATGTCACCCGTTCGTGTAAGTCAGGTCCCTTGACAAGGAGGCTGAGGAGGCAGACAATAGGTAATAATATTCTACATATTCATATTTCTCTTAGTAGTGTCCCGCAGTGTGTAAATAAACAGTGATGAGCGCTTCGGTTGCTTCCAGTGGCAGAGATACAAAGCGAGGCGATTGACAGCTCCCAGACTGCACTGCAGATTAGCTCTACGTCCAACCATAGCGTCCAACTGCTCCGGTCTTCCGCATGGACGTCTTCCGCCTCTCAGCTATGTTAAGTCACCCACGGTTGCACTAAAGAATCCCGGTGCAAAATCTTCAAAATAAAAGCTGAATATTTTTCAAATTTGAAAATGTAGAGCTACGTTATTGTTATGCATCATTTTATTAAATTTCTCAATGGTCCAGCTTTTTTAACAGTAACAAAATACTCCTGCCGCCAATCATGCACTCTTGGAAATTGCACGTCCAAAAATGGCTAACTTACCTTCCTGTTGGGTTTGGGGCAGGTGTCTTCATTGTATTTCAGGCTGGGGACCCCTTGGCTGATAGAGAGCTGGAGCATTGACCTCCTTTGGCAATCATTGCATTTAATATTTGAATAGATAATTTAATATTTAAAAAAAAGTTAGCAAACAACAATTATGACGACACCCTGCAGTAACTCTGAGGACCCTCTAGGGATCCCAGAACCCTTTTTGAAGATCCATGGTTTAGGGTATGGCTCGTGTCTGGACATGATACATGTGCCTACCGATTTTCATACATGCAGGTGAAAAGTGACACAAGGGTTGCTTCGTTAAAATGAGTGCAATTGGGCCATTTTGCCACACTGACTAAATATTGCCATATTGGCATATAGATGTGTTCTGGCTGGAGCTTATCAAACTTGTGGAGTTTCATGCAGATTCGACAATGTAAAGTTTCTTTCCTTGTTCCCTTCCATATTTCCTTCCTTGTTTCCTTTTTTACTTAATTGTTTTCTTGTTTACTTTCTCATTTCCTTGTCTACTTCCTTGTCTCTTTGTTTACTTCCTTTTTCTTGTCTTGTTTACTTCCTTGTGTCCATGTTTACTCATATCCTTCCTTGTTTTATGCGTATACTTCCTCACATACTTTCTCGTTTACTCTTATTCTTCCTTGCTTACTTAGGCCTACTCGTTTACTCGTATCCCTCCTTGCTTATTTCCTGGTTTACGTATATACTTCCTGGTTTACTCATATACTTCCTTGTATCCTTCCCGCCTTCCTTCCACTTCCACATGTACCTGTATCAGGTTTATACATCAATGTACTGTTTAAACTTGAGTGACCAAACTTCATCATTGATATAATGTTCTTCTACTTTCTACTATGCCTTTTTTTTTTACATTTCTGTTACTTTCCTTTGAATGCTGTGCTTTTAATCACAAAGGTGTCTAGATGAACCACCATGTCATATAATCAGTTTTGAAGTTGATATGATTAATGTTTGAGGAGTGCGATGTAGTGAGTAAGCATTTATACCTAACCTACAGCAACTTCCTGTTTAATGACGAAACATCAAAATTCAACGCCACGCCATGGCAGCGCTGTTCAGCAAAAACAGAGTTTTTAAATAACTTTTCATTGTGACGGTCTTTAGATGGCACACTTATTTTGATGCCTATCTGATTAATTCTGTAGGAGGAGTTTGTCAAAATACAATGCCTGGAAATTGCCAAAATTGACAACATAATTAAAAATGTCCCACTTCCTGTTGGATTTGGACAATGCCTCCATGAGGCTTTTTTGTACATCTGGACATGATACATGTACTTAACAATTTTCATGCATTATGCCACAGCCATCACCAAAATCTGTACCAGATGACATTTTTCACCACAACTGATAACTGTACTGAGTTTCATGCTCTCCAAGCATGTTTAGGCCCTCAAAAATGCAATTCAATTCGGAGTCTGTGGGGTCTGCAGGGTGAAACTGTTTTGACCTCTAATTTAAAAAAAAAATTTTTTAAAGTAATTTTTCAAAAGTATAATATCAACTAAGACAGGACCCAAATATTGCAAAAAGAAAATGTCTCAATACCGCACAGGACTGTGACCATATCTACCATGATATGAACATGGGTAATTTTATTTTATACAAGTACTGCTACTGATGGCTGCATTTTTTTTTATTTTTTTTTTGTAATTGTACATACATAATTAAAACATTCTTTGCTAAAGACAATTTATGACAGTTTCTTGCACATGTTTAGGCCATGGATAGCTGATTTTATTTATTTTATTAAATAAGAAAACCAGGGGCACTTTAAGTTCAAATGGAAAGACTTTTTTTTTCAAGACATCAATTTTCGTTGTTTTTTTTTTAATATCACGTTTAATATCACTTTGTGGACTTTTTATGTGGTAGTACTGTACCATGATACTTTGGTATTGTTGTATCCCTATTGGCTATTCTCTTGGTTCAGCCTGAAAGAAGGGCCCAAGTCAAAATCTATAAATAAGACATTTTTAGTTTACTTGTGCTCACATGATGCTTATTCCCAAAAAACAGGGTCCCAAAAGCGAATATGTTTGCGCACATGTCCAAACACAAAACAATTATGTGACCATATCAGTCCATGTCACTGTGCGATGTCAAAAAGGGATCGTTTAACACTTTTATTTTGAAATGCCTGAGCGGATGTTCCTCTCTCACTGTGCTGTAGTTGACACCGGCGGCATCGTCACGCTGCAGGCAAGCACCAACCTCTGGATTGTACTACTGTACATCACATAAACGTGCGTTTACGTTTGTTTTGCTCTGGATACTATGTTGCTCTCCAGACTCACCCAGTAACATTGAGTATTGGTCAGTGTACTATTTCGTTTTCTTTTTTAATATAGTGTGTGAATATCGCGCTGCCTGCATGTCAGACTTGGAGATGCCAGCCAAAACACATGGAGTTGGAGTCTTCTTGGAGCTGAGAAAAAGGCTTCAGAGTGGACTACTTATTATCGGGTAATTATTTTCATGGATAACTACTTAAACAGTTACAGAGTTAGATAATTATATTGTGTTTACAAACTAGGCTAGCTACGAGCTAGCTTAGCCGACAACAGTAGCTAGATCAGCTTTGAATGTTATGTGTCTGTTGTTTCATATGGTGACATATTCAAAACTCCAGCGTTAGCGAACGATTGTTTGAATTTCGCCACATTGTTTCATGACACTATTGTTGGGCACTAACAAAAATGTGTTACAAAACATGTTGCGTAAAGGCCTGCTGTAGCCATTTAATCCAAACTATCTTCTTCTCTGGTCTGAATGGAAGTTGACCTCAAATATCCTCAGGTTCCCTGTAGGTCAAGCAAAAACTCATGTAAGACTCATTTCTTTACTGACACAATAAAGATATTCCCTCGGTGCAGTAAAGTTTTGAACTTTTTTGTAAAGGTCTGTTTCTACCTTGACCTGAAAAAAGTGCCAAATTATTTTTGTGTTTAAAAGAAGTAACATTGGAAAGACCTGGATTTGGCTATAATCTACTTAAATCCTGAAACTTTATATTCTGAAAAGTTTGGTACAAATTTCAGATACTTAATTTTAGTATTTTCATTAAATGTTACTCTGTGCTTACCCTCTTTATAAACCTTCCAGATTGCATGCAAAATATCAGCCCATTTTATAAAATTTGATACATTATTAATATATTACACAATCCCTCTCAATGATCAATCATGACCCACTATGTGTGGTGCTGGCTGTAACTGCAGAGACTCTATCCTCTGCCTGAATTTCCTTGTTTCTCATTGCTGTACTTGGGACGTTTTACCAAGCCAAACATTGGTATTTGACATCCTGGTGCATTTACAAACGGCACAGATGAATCCTACTGACTCGACCTGCCAGTGAAATTTTGAATACAGTAGTTCTACTGTTGTTTATGCATATTGTCTGTTGTCTTAGCCATATTGATTGGTAGAATATTCTTGGTTTTTGGTTTTGGTGGGTAGGGAGTCCTGTTGGGAGGGCCTGATATACATTAGATCCAGGGGGGAAAAAACAAACAAACAAACAAAAAAAAAACCTCAACTTAGGTCACAGCCCCTGGGATGTACCTAGTGTTTCCTGGCTTAAGTATAGCTTGATTATCACATTGTAAAGGCATGGTATTTGAATAGAACATGATAGAATTATTTAATAAAAACAAAAACAAAAGAAGTTAATAAGAATTCTTCTGTTTATAAGAATAAGAATATTTTGTTAATAACAATCTTATTAAAAATAGAAGTTGATAAGAACTGATCATATTATTATTATCAGTTAATTAATGATATAGCAGCAAAGCTCAGAGCCAGAGTGATTTGTCTTCAACAATCTTTGATAACAGGCGGTTGTTTGCTGATAGTGGATGTAGTTCAAGTAGAACATCACTAGATGGGGTTAATGAGATTTGACAGGCAGTAAACTGAGCCCTGCTCCTCTCCTTTACCCCAGGCTGCTGAATATACAGTGGACTGATGACTCTGCAGGAGAAATCTTTTTCTTACTATTTAGAATTTTGTTTGTTTTTTTTGTACATTTTGTTAAACCAATACGGAGCTGAAAGTTATATGAAGACTAGTATAACTGAAGTTATATGGACAGTTCACACCAAAATCAAAAATACATATTTTACACTGCTCTGTGGTGCTATGTATCCATCTAGATTTTTTTTTATGTTGTTGCGAGCAATTTCATGTAGGAACTACTGTCTTTCTGCAGTAGAATCTATTGGAACTACTTTTGATGTATTAGAAAACTGCACGCAACAAGGTCTGTGGATTATTTTGTGAAATCAGGTCATGATTTCTGGAAAGCGACATTGCTGTTAAGTTTTCAAATGTGTTTTATTGTTGCTTTGCATGCCACAGGACTAGTGCCATCTAGTTCAATTTTATTGGAGAGAAGGCAGAAATTTCTACAGCTGATATCTCCAAAACTCAGAAAAATCTGTATTTTTGATTTTGGGGTGACTGTCCCTTTTAAACATTTCTCACAAAACAAGAGGAGATAAAAGCCACTCAGAGTAGGACACTGTCAGTGTTTCCAGGGCTGTAAAAGAAGAAGTCGACAAATTTAATAAAATCCCTTTAAGTACATCCCAGAGGAACTGCTCAGCCAGCATCCAGTTTGTTTTCAGTTAAAACAGCACTTCTCTCAGCCAGTGGTCCTCATGAACTCAGTCATTATTCAGTACTTCCTTCAGCTGAGACAGCAGCACCCAGCGGGAGGTAGAGGTGGTATTTATGTAGTATTATTTTGAATAGTTCTTAACTTTGGTAGGTCCAGTTCTGCAGAGAGTGCTGGATGCTTTTATTATGATCTCTTCACCCTGTACACTTGACAGAGAAAACAGATTTTTTTTCCTCTGCACCGTAGACTGTATATAAATATATATTTATTAATTCTGTTCTAATCAATTCTGTTCTGTATTACATTTTTATATATAGTCTATGTTCTGCACTAAAGGCTGACTCATTAATCACCATATTGAGACCTTGATTAATTACAGATCCTTCTGAATCCATATTTGAATGACTTGATGTTGCCAAGTCACAACAAGCCAATGTCAGATCCCAGATATTGGCTTAATGTCCACTTATCATGCATAGGTTTATCAAGAACAGTTACTGTGAAATGATCCAGCCTCCTCAGTTGAGAGGAGTGTACCTGGCTTTGACGTCTGGGTGTGGCATTCAGTTTATGCTGCGAAATAGCAATACCAAAAAGCTTCCTTTGGCTTCCTTTGGTCTGTGTTCATTTATTTTCTGACTCAAGGAAGAAACTTGTGATAAATAACGGAGAATTAGAAAGAGTGACTTAAAGTAATAGTAGATAATGAACTATGCTGAAAGACACATTCTATCAAAATCAAATCAAAATCAAAGTTATATTAAATCATTCTTCATTATATTCCTTATACTTTTATGTTGTTTCATACTGCCATACATAACCTTCTGTGTGGAATGGTGGGGAAAAACAAACAAACAAACAAACACTAATCCAATATTCAGCCTTCAAAAAAAGAGCTACAAGAATTGTAAATAAAACCACCTACAGAAAACCAACCAACCCACTCTTTATCAAATTAAAACCAAAATTAAAAGACCAGATCGACTTCAAAAGCCAAGTCATGTAGGCTATAAAGCATAAAAAAATAGTCATTTCCCAGCAGTATGCAGAAGGTGTTGTGAAACTCAACACAATTTGAGAAGAATTTTTTGAATAAATTTAAAAAAATGTTTAAAAATAATAACTGAATGCATATGGGATGAATGATTCAAGAGAGGAACTAGCACAGTAAAGAGGACAAGATGTGTATTTCAATTTGTGCTGCATAACATATGTACTACAGGCGTATAACATGCATTACAGACATAGGGTTACATTTGATTGAGTTGTGTTTGGTGAAAATTTGGGCAAAAAGCGGGAATACTCGAGCTTTTCAGATAGTTTATCAATGAAATATAAAAGGGCATAGGACTTGATAAGTATCCAACTATTCCTACTAAACTACTTTGTACATGTATATTCTATTTTGGCTTTTATTAACACGTTCAAAATAAAATCTGAAATCTAGGGAGAGAGCACACAGCTGTGGCCATGAAAGGTTCACACTGAATGAGCTGAGGGAGAGCCGGTAGCTGGTGAATCAAAGAAATAAAACATTTATTTCCTGATTTCCTGATTCTTTTCACAGTCACAGGTTATGTCCTAAGCACAAATAACCACAGCCAGACAATCCTGTGGCTAATTGCTGCAACACCCGATTCTGTCTGAACTTGGCATTTTTGTATCTTGTGTGTATTCCCTTACACCTTTGTGTGTAAAGCATCTGCTTGTATCTGCTCTCCAGGACAGATGTGGCCACAAGTCCTGCAGATGTGGTTGTGACAGGTGGAGACTCTTCTCTCCACATCCGGACTCCCAGAGGCGAGCTGAGTGTCACTTTGCCGACAGGAGTCAACTTTGAGCAGGGATCCTGCATTTCGACTCCTGCGGGAGAATCTTCTGGAGAGGAGCTGCATTTCAGACTGCGCATTAGTGTCTCAAGAAGCACAGATGAAGGTAAATGTTCAGGACAACTATGGAATCACACCCAGACACGTGCAAAACTCCCTCTGATTTGCTAGACTTCTCTGTGCCAAGGCTGGAACAAAGACTTCTGGTAGCTATTTAGAGCTTGCTGTCTATTCTGAATTAATTGGATTGAGTCACTTGGTCATCTGAGACAGCGAAGGTGTAAATTTTGCTCTTGGGATCCCACAGCCCACAAGCAACTGATCATCCGAGTCATGAGAATACTCCCTTTCGATTTGATCTCATATCATCAAAAATTGTCCCCCAGAGTCATTGCATAATATCCACAAACTTCATCTTTTGGCATCTTTCTGAGATTTTTCATGTCACTCCCGGCGCGGGAGGAAGTTACAGCAAAGGACAGTCATTGACAAATCCAATCAGAATCAGATTGATCGCCTGCTCCCTAGCCAAGCCACCTTCGTCACCCAGTATTTTATTGATTTTCTGCTCGGCAGGACAAGGTTACCACCCTTTCACCAAATCTGACTTATTTATTTGTTTGCCTTTGGCCCTCCACAGAGGCTTCTGACAGCGTGATGGAGACACTCCGGGCAAAAGAGAGTTATTGCTTCCACTGCCAGCACTGCATGACCAGGCTGCTCGAGGACAGGTGAGGAGCAGACGGACGAGGGCGAGCATCAGTGGAAATGGGTTTTTATTTACACCCTCCTCTGCAGGAAGAGGAGCGGGTGTTTATTGATGGTGCGACCCAGCGGTAGAAGTGATAGTCTGGGAAAGAAGAATTGATGGATGGAGCTGGAGTCTACAGTTGTCAACTTGACTGGGTTAGAGTTATAGAGTCGCTGTGACGTAAAGGTCTGTGCTACCTATTAAAAAACAATTGCGTTTCTTACCTTGAGGTGGTTCAGCTGGACAGTCGTATTGTTCTTGTTGCTCTAAGCTTGTAGCTCTCTCTGGTCAGCAGTGTGACATGCTGAAAATTGCAATAGCTGCATTACCCAGACCCCTGGCCTCTGGCTATGTTTCTCAGCAATAACGCACTAAAAGTTGCCAAAAACTTATCTTTTCTATCTTTTTTGCTTTCAATGAGGGCTGGGGAAAGTAGAAATGTCAGGAGAAATGCTTGGAGCAAGGTAAAAGTTATAATTTCAACAACATTATGGGTCATTATGCTTTGTAGCAATATGTTCTGTTTTATGGCTGCTTAGAGGTATTAATGCTGCCATTGACTGCACCTATCACAAAGAACAAAGTTTTCTCTGTGAAGCCTAAAACAGTACATACAAACTAGAATGCTTAAAACAAATGGTTACACTTTTTACCGAGGTGTATGATTATCACTAATCTGTCATAACCATTTCATGGCACCTGTCATGAACAGTCTATCATTACTCTAATTGTCATTTGGTCAATTGTGTTATTTTAAATGCAAAATTGACATTGTTTGAGGTATGTTTGAGATGTGACAACTTGATATTAATTAATACAATAATGTATTTGTTATGACAACCTGACATTATCAAACTTAAACATTTATTACATTACAACATTACAACATTATTAAACTTTAACATTGCATTATACTCTCATATGTGGTTGGTTTTGACTTTGCGTGTGCTATGAATATTTTCCTTCACCACAGGTAAAGTGGTACATTTGGCAATTGTCAAATAGGGCAGCAACTGACAATTATTTTCACTGTTGGTTAATTTGTCGATTATTCTATCAATTAATTGATCATTAAAATGCCAGTTTCCCAAAGATGACATCCTCAAATGTCTTGTTTTGCCCACAGCCCACAAATTTTCAGTTTACTGTTGAGCTGGAAGCAGAGAATTCTGACTTTTTTCTTAAAAAGTTACAGATTATTCAATCATCAAAATAGCTGAAGATGAATTTAATAATTGATTCATAAATTATCGATCGATTTATCATTACAGCTCTACTGTCAAATGCTTTTGTGATGGCACCATGAACAGTTTCCTGGACTTCAGCTAAAGTGCCATTTGGACTTGTCATAAAGGTGTCATTAAATGTTATAAGGCCAGTTTGATGACCGTGTACAGCACCAAGGTGATTTAGCTTACAGAGTTAGTCGATCGACAGGCAGCTGGTTTATTTCTTGCTAAAGAAGGCTAACCGCTGTCTGCTGTTATCTGTAGCTGGTGCTATCAAGTTAACTCTTTTAGCTGTGGAACTAGCTACCTAGTTAGTTGACTCAGCCCCAGGGTGCCAGGAGGCAATCCCAGTGAGAAAACAACCTTGGTACTGTATTCCCTGTCAAACTGGCCACCTTTGGTCTCTGAGGCTGTGTTCACTGGCCGTGTACATGAAGATACAGTATATTCTAGGTTTTACGTCATCATCGCATCTTGCTCAAAGAAAGTTGATACTTATTTGTCTTTAAGGCAGCAAGCAGCTTTTAGAGCTGCTCTCCCACTTACGCTCAATCCGTGCATTCAGAGCAGACTAATTGTGACAAAGGTATAAATGGCAAATAATGGCATAAAAAGTAGATTACTGGCTCCATAATATACATCAGTAAGAGTAAATGCACAGTTAAAAAAAAAAAAGGAACGTAAGAAGTATTTGTTCCTTTAAAAAAAGCTTCTTTTTAAAAAAAATCTTGTGCATTACTTATAACTAGTTATAACAAGTTACTACCGACCCATGTTCTGCTGAACTTTTTAGTGTCTTCCTTCAGCTTTTGGCTTTAGGAGTCAAAATGTTACTGGTTTTTTTCTGTCCCATGGCTCTCACCAACCTCATTTCAGCAGCAGGAAGCTGTTTTCAGTTAAACAACTCTAATAAACCCGCTGAACACTACCTGCTCAGCACCAAACAGCAGAGAGACACAGTTAACTGAACATGGTGCTTCTGAAGAGCCACATATTTCCCTCAGGAGTTAGTGGAAACCAAAATAGAACGATTTGGAAAGTAAATATTAGACTGGCAGAAACATGACAAAATTAAATGATTGCTAATATTGCCTGATAATTTCTTGGTGTATGAAAACGGTTTGCTTATAATTTAGCCATAGCAACTTTATAAGGTGGCTATGTGCCAATATTGTGTTTACAGTTTCTACTGCCAAGTGGACAAAAACATAAATGATTGCTGCTTTGAATATATATAAATATACTATTAGGAGATTAAAAACACCCAATGTGATTCTTTTTTACGTCCACTTTTTATGGACGATTTAATCTGAAATTCAGAACGTAACCTGCTCCCAACCAGGGTATGAGTTCAGCATAAGTTACCATGGTGATCTAGCCAGGATAAAAGAGAGCGACATTCGTGACACTGAAAACCCTTGCTAACTCATTAATCTTGCTTCGTAGTACATCCCTCTGCTGTGGGCAATGTGAAAAAATAGGACATTGAAGATTTTCACCCGTTTTCTTTTTTTTTTTTCAAAAAAAATGCATTTTAAGGAACAACTGAAAAAATGAAAATCTCCCCAAGTCTCTGGTGTCATCAGGGTCTATTTTTTCTCCTTTGTATTCTGATCCTCTCTGGCCCTCAGGAAACTCTGAGCTTATTGAGAGATAACAGCTGATACAGTCTCCAGTAATAGAAAGAAAACCTGTAATTGCTTTTTCTCCTCTTCAGAGTGTTTAAGCGAGTTCTCCCTCTCCCTAATGGCAACTGGAATGCCATCGTGGATGACTGGTGTTGCCACCCAGATCCTTTCGCTAACAAGAAGCTGCTACCCCGAGCTGAGGATTGTTTACTGGGCGACACCTCCTTCCTCCTCGCCAGAGACAGTAGCTGTGAACAGACTCTCACAGAGGAAGTGAGCCCTGTTGGCTCAGAGGACAGTCAAGATCCAAAGGTGAGGAAAACAACTAGTCTGCTCCTTTATTCTTAGAGGGAAGAGAAAGCCTTTATGTCAGTATTTCAAAGTTTTAGAATTCCTAGAAAACCAAGAATTTTTGAGAAGCATTTCATTGTGTCTGGATAAAAGAATAATTAAAGTAGTGATGTAAGCACTTAATGGTAAATATTTTTTTTATAAAAAGCTAAAATTGGATTCATAGTTGTATCATAAAGTATACTCACCCACACACACACACACAAGCTCCTCAGACAGCTGCATCAGTGAAGTCAAACTCTAGCACTCTAGACGAGGATTGATCTCCCTCCTCTTCTATTAGTCATTCTCTGCACGAGTGGCGCTCTTTGCATGACTGAAACTGAGAGAAATAGAAGGAGAAGCAGATAGAAAGAGCAGGAGAACAAATGACAAACTGCCCTGCCATATATCTCTCACTGTCTCTCCTCCTCGTCTGTCTTCCATCCCGGTTATAGCGGCCATCGATTGTGGTTTTAAAACAGCCAAGTTAAAGATGGGTGTGTACTGTGGTGAATCATTTTCTGTTTTTAATGTTCCGCACAGAAACCTTGCCGCCGACTGGCACTCGTCTCCTGCAAGAGCTGTTCATCAGTGCTGGGAGAGGCTGTCGCACCGGGTATACATCACTCTTAATAGACTTTCATAAATCATCATTTTTAACTGTGTATGTGAGCCTTTCTCTGCTGTATCTTACAGAGACCCTGAAACTGTACATCACACAGGTGGTGGTGGAGCTCACTGTGGGAGACAGAAAGCCAGAAGCTTCACTTAACAGGCAAGTTTTTATCAAAGCCAAGTGGTGACAATTAGGAAACGGTTGAATTCTTTCATCGAGAGGGGACGTAGGCCTTACGGCTGTTGTTAGATGTTGTACTCAAAAATCAACAGAAGCCCTGCAGGGCAAGTGAAGAAAAAATTGATGCCGATCCATTTGCCAATTTGTTTTTTCTTTCCTGTGTGTATGACTTAAGAACAGATGAAACAAGGTTTTGCAAGGATAGTATTTATAAGTTCCTGAAATTTTTTTCACTGGGAGAAACAGGTGGGGGAAAAAAAAGTTTTGCCAAAATTAGTGGAAGTTCTGTTCTAGTGCCAGGGGGTTTCAAAATGAAGTCTGATTGTATGTACTCTTATGGCGAAAGGACCCTAATTTTCACTTGATTTGTGACCTCAGTAAACGGTTTCCTAATGAGTTTATGTTCTCAATTACAAATTTGAGCAATTGCTTCATGCTCTTGTCAATACTTCACATGCTGTGCTTGCAGAAAAACAAGATGTAACCCCCATAATGCCTCTTTCTGCAGGGTTATCACTGCGCTCTGGCCCCTCTGTAGGTTATCCTAATTGTATATAATGGTCCTCAAACCAAAGGGTGATGTCACAGTGTCTTCACGGAAGTGAAAAAAGGTTTAGCAGATGATGTCTTTTTTTGTCAGGAACATTTTCAAAGTTGCAATATGGCCACAAGGGGTTGAACCCCACGTTCTAAATAAAACTAAAAGCATTTAGGTTTTGTTTTTTTCAGGTTAGTTTTAATTTTTCCATGCACTCTAAATACAACATACATATATTGTGTTAGAAAGTTATGCAACACCACTGTCATGTCTTTCTTGTGGCAGCCAATTTTTGGTGCTGATTAAAATACATTTCCAGCCAAAAGAAAGCCCAAATGACACATAACAACAACAAACACTTTGGAAAATGTTCCTGCCAAAACTTTTTGTTTCACCTGCATCACAAGTGAAAAAAAGTAACTTCGCGAAGTTATCTTGGCAAAACCTTTTTTTCCACCTGTTCTTAAGTCATAAATACTGGGGAGAAAACAGTTTAGATCAGACTTTGAAAACATCAGAATGTTTTCTCACTTGCCTCTTGGGACATAAAAATCAGTATATAGACTAAATCTGTTCATTTGTTCATTTGTCAGTCTAACCTAATATCTGTCATACCCCTGAATGACACATATCAACACTGTGATCTGACCTTTTCAAAAATAATTACAATGTAACAGTTTTAGGACATTGTACATTTTAGTAGCCACGTCTCCCACAGTGGATGTTTTAATAATTTCAAGATTACGTGAAATTATCAGTCTCACTTTGTTTGATTACTTTATTTTTCATCACCTTTTGAAAACTTTTTAAAGTTACCCTACATGAGTGTAATGATTGGCTACATACTTTGACTTAGTACCAAAATTAGTCAAAATTAGTACTGGGCATACACATGACCATAAAAAGTAATATTTTTCAATTAATCTGAGAGGCATTTGGCGATCAATTAAAACATGAACACCATGCCATCTTGCCAAAAGCCATCAACATCTCCATTCTGCTTTAGTGTGAGTGCAGGAGGTTAAATGACATGCTGAAAGTTGATATACTCTATAAAGACTAAATGTGTAAATGAATGAACATCATCCCTCTTTAACAGATCTCTGTTCCTGGAGAGGACGATAGCAGCCAGGCTGCTGGGGCTGTCCAACTCGCTGTGCACCTTCCACTTCTCTGTCCAGACTCCTGATGGAAAAGCCTTCTTATTGGTAAGAACAAGCTAACACAATCAGAGAAATCCAGGACATTTTCATAAAAATAGACTCCTCAATTATTTGTTAAATGGGTAAAAGTCATGTGGCAGGTTCTTCAAGCGATGTGAAAAGCTAATTGATTGTAATGTAAGAGTTGTTGAACAGGCTTTTAGCTTCTTTAAAATCAGATAGAAGTGGACTGTTTCAAGTGGCTCTTGGTAAAACAACAGGAACACATTACTGCAATAAAAAGAGATTGCAGGGGCACCCCTGTAGCTCAGTTGGTAGAGTGTGCACCACATGCACTGAGGCTGTTGATCCTCTACAGCGGCTACTGGTTCAACTCCCACCTTCAGCCCATTTGCTGCGTGTCATCCCCTATCCTCACCCACTTTCCTGTCATATATTCATATTCACATCCATTTCATAATGCAGTTTTATGTAGTAGTAGTATTTTTGCACATAATTTACATTAAGTTTGAGTGCCTTAGTGTTGACTGATGTGTGTTTATAGTCCAATATTAATGTTATTTTTACTGGGGCTTGCAGGTTAGGCCTTTTTTTTTTTGATGATATCATGTCTCACCATTTACATACCATAAGATGTAAAGGTATTCCAGTTCCATGTATTGTGTCCTTGGCAGACATTCAATCATAGGACATTAACAGTCCTCACAGAAATGAAATACCAATAGAAATATAATTACTGTTATGTGAAGCTGGACCCAAATTCCTTCATGAATATAAAATTAAATATCCTTCATCATGTCAGAGGTAGATCTCGTGTTGTCTAACCCTTGACTTTTGCTGACAGCCCCACTTCCTCATGGTCGTATGACAAAAAAATATAATATTTAACAATTGTAAAATAAACTCCCTCATAGACCTCTTCTGAATAAACTGCCATAGAACTATGTACAGTCAAAACTAGGAATGCATGGGGCAGCCCTGTAGCTCAGTTGGTGGAGCGTCCACCCTATGTATGGAGGCTGTTAGTCCTCTGCAGCGAACGCTGGCTCGACTCCCGCCTGCAGCCCTTTGCTGCGTGTCATCCCCCCTCTCTCTGCCCCCCTTCCTGTCTGCTCATCAGCTGCCCTGTCCAATAAAGGCAAAAAGCCCAAAAATAATAACTTTGGAAAGTAGGGATGCATGATAATATCAGCATGTCATCATTTTCAGCTGATGAAAAACATAAACCGTAGACCTGTAGAATTGAAGCTTCTTTCCTTTAGCGAACGAAGACTGACTTAATTGCCTTGCTAACTTGTTGTAAATCACACTTCAATAAAACTCGACAGAATAACAAAACTCACCAAAACTAAATAAGTCCTTATTTCACTGTGTTTGTTTAGAAAATATTCTTGTTTTACTTGCTGTTTTCCTCCAACACGTTTTCAGCTCAGTCCACTATTTCTGCCTCTGCAGAAACTGCACGCAGAACCTGGACACAGAACCATCTGTGAAGTCGCCCTTAGAAACTGTTTGGAAAAGGGCTGACACTTTGCAAGTGATAAGATGAACCAACCTGACTTCAACCAGTCAGATCAAACTCTTGGTGAAACTGGATGGGAGAAGAGCAAAAGCATCTTTTCCATCGAGAAAAGCCTTCAGTGCCATTCTTTGTTCTTCTTTCAATGAAGAAATATTCTCCAGCTCTGATATAACCGATGCTCTCACAATATCTACACTAACCTCTTTAGGCCACCATTGTTTCTTTGAAATGGACGCTTCTCACTGTCGTCACACCTAAAACCGCGCCCATAGCTGCCAGTAGTCGCTCCTAAGACTGCACCACTTTTGGTGTGGACACAAATGGATAACGTGAAGCCTGTCGAGATGGATTCTCGCCTCATCTCGTGATCTTGTAAATCCAGCCGCCTGAGACAGGCTATTAAATTGGCAAAATAAAATACCAGAACTCACCCAAAATATGATGATGTTCTCTGCAATCAGGTGGAAAAAATATGTGCATACATCAGTATCGACATTAACCAAAATGATAATATTGGCAAAAATCCAACATGATGCATCCCTGGTCAAAACCATTCACAAATACAGAGCACATGAAAAAAATGTTTTACAGCTGAAAATTAATGCTTTAATTAAGTAATTCTCTTGACATTAGGAAAAACATGAAGCATAAAAGTAATAAAACAATGGTATGTATGTTTATTGAGCGACCCCGAGCTAAATACAAGTGTCATTAAAAGCACATTATCATCCCGTAGTATCACTCCAGCTTCAGCCTGCATGAGAGGATGCAGAGAGTGCATGCGGTGGAGTGTAATTCATTTGCCGGTGTGTATCTCAAGTGTTAAGTGACCTGTCTGCTCCTCCTGCAGCTCTGGCTGCTGAACAGCGACTCCATCACAGCGTCAGTCCCACAGATGTGTGTCGGGGGCGAAAGGTCTATCAGCTCCCCCGCTCTTCACAGTCCATCACCCAGAGCTGCCAGAGCCCTGAAACTCCTCTACACCGCCTGCTCTCACACAGGAACCCAGCAGAGAGAGTAAGCAAGGACATTTACCTCCATCCTCCATCCCTCCGACTCTCCAGATCCCCCCCTCCCTTCAATCTTTGTTTTCCTCTTCTTAATCTTATCCTTTCATCTTTCCAACGCACCCTCTCAATCACCACCTGTCTCGGCTCACTGCGAGAGATGAAAGAATATTTGTGGGAGAACAGATTTTAGGTCTTAACAGAACACTTTGCACTAACAGTCCCGCTCAGACGTAATTGTCTTTTATTTTGAGAATAAGATTTTCATCAAAGGTGTTTATCATCTCATTGTTGTCAGTTGTATAAGCCACGCTCGTGTTTGTTGCACGTACTGGTGATGTTGTTTTGACTGGAGCAAGGCTCTGTGTACCTCGCTGTGATGCATTAGAGAGGTGTAGGTGGATGTGCTGCATGTGGTTCTCCATGTTCAGTACAGCAGCGCCCCGCTGGAAAAGCCTTCCGCCCTCATTATTTTCAACTGAATCAGCACTCAGTGCTTTTTCCCTCCTCCTCTCCCCTGCAGCCGCGTGGAGTGAAGGCAGAACTGAGAAGTTTTGATGTTTCTACCATTTTGACAAGCCCCCACCGGCTGACTGACGGAGAAAGGGTAATTAGAGGAAAAACTCACATGAAAGGAGAAAGGCTTGTCTTCTCGGTCAAAGCAGCAAGAATGCATTTAAATGACACGATAAACTGTATGAGCTGAGTGATGCTCGAGAAACTGTTACAGCGTAGGTGCATGCTGGGTACCAAGAGAGACGTCATTCTGGTTAAAACGAGCCATGACAGCAACTTTTGACTGGAGCACTGCTGTTTTTGTCAAGCCTGAATAAGAATTAAGATGTCTGAATTTCAGCTTTTCACTTACTGTATGAATTCTTTCTTACTGTAGAGGCAAATTTAAACCCTGCCAGAAATGTTCTTCCGCAGTCTAAATTTTAGACTTTAGAGCTGCTTATTGGTGCAGGTCAACTTTTTTAGACCCATACAAAAGTAATACTCTTTACTCAGAGCAGGACAGTTTACAGATGTAAAATAAACTTATCAGTGCTCTCTGGTGGATAAAGTATGTAGTGGTGATGCTGTTTCTAAACAGAGTGCTCCAAGAATGAGTCCTAAAACAGCAGTTTTGGACGTCTGGCTCCTTCCTGTTGACGTCAGTGGGTTTTTTTTTAAATGGGTTTTTGGTTAGATGCCTGAAGTAGGGTCTGTAGTTAACACAAGCTTAGAAATTTCTCATGCTTTTTCCACAACATAAAATTGATAAATACCCCACTTGTGAATTTTGACACTTTTTATTGTCTTAAAAAAGGCAGTTGCAAACAAGTGGCTAAATGAGACTTGCAGCGATACCCTGGTATGAATTGACACTTATCATACCATGTACAGTTGCTTATCTAGGGCAGTGGATCCCAACCTTTTTTTCTTTGAACCCCCCTACCCCCTAAAGAATAAGCTATTCATTACAGAGCTTTACTGTCTAAAATAAACGTGAATTAAATTGTTTCCATTCTTACAACCTTACACCCTTTTTGGTAAATGTCTCTTTTTTTGTTTTTTATTTTTTATAGTATCAACCTAATTACAGCTTATCACAGAACTTCAGGGGGTCACAGGGGTGTGACCAACTCCAGGTTGGAAACCAATGATCTAGGGTAGAGAATTGTACCATATTAGTGTCGAACATAATATTTTGTGACATTAGCCAAGAAAATTACTCAGTAATGATACTCAGTAATCATTACTACATTATTACATTATTGAATACTCGTTGATCAGGGACAATTAACACCCAAAATCAAAAATACACATATTTATCCTCTTACCTGTATTAGTTTTTATCCATCTAGATTTTTTTGGTGTGAGTTGCAGAGTTTTGGAGATATCGGCCATAAAGATGCCTTCTCTCCAGTATAATAGGACTGAGTGGCACATGGCTTGTGGTGCTCAAAGCGCTAAAAAAGGCATTTGAAAAACTCAACAGCAATATCTCTTTCCAGAAATCATGACCTGGTTGCTCAAAATAATCCACATGTTGTGAACTGTTTCATGTATGAACTACTTTCTTTCTGCAGTAGAAGCTACTGGAACTACTTTTCTTTCTAATAGACAGACATGAAACTGTTCACAACACAGTGTGTGAATTATCTTGAGTAACTTGGTCATGATTTTTGCATAGAGACACTGGTTTTAAATTTTTCAAATGTATTTTCTTGGTGCTTTGAGCACCACAAGCCATTTTGTCCCATTATATTGAAGAGAAGACAGACATCTCTATGGCTCATATCTCCAAAACTTAGCAACTCACACCAAAATTACCTAGATAGATGAATAGCACTACAGGCCAGGAGTAAAATATGACTATGATTCATACCCCCCTACTTCTGGCAGCCTTGCTCTGACCACACCCAT
>JAJHUR010099945.1:0-11193 GCA_027495735.1 Lutjanus campechanus | reverse complement strand
CATACATACTTTGAGTGCCCATTTTTGTCAGTGTACAGAGTCGGATACTCCGCAGTGTCAAAACAAAACACATATCACCATACATGTTCATACTGGGCTGTCTTTGAATTCAAATATCGGCCGGCCCATATAACGTGATGAGGTGAAGGACAGGATCAATATTTTCAAAAAATGACACATTTCGACGACATGACCACTTTAGTCTATGATCTGGTGGTGTTACTAATTATTTCTGAGGCGCAAGAACGCAATTTCAACACTAATCAACATTATAATGAACGTAATATTCAAGTTCACTGTCTGTGATTTGTTATTGTCTGACTACATACTATGTAGTCAGACAATAATAATAATGTCGCGGGTTAAAATGCATCATATTCCCACATCCAGTTCATGCTGTCCAGGGTGCTGAACCGGGTGACATTACTACTCGGAGCGGAGTCGCAGCCCCGGGGGGGGGGCATGAGAATCAACAGTTTTCCTAGCACCCCCACGTATTGGTCTCGCCCCACCTTAGACCCGGTAGAGAAAACGGGCTGGCGCCGTGCCTGGTAACAATTAATCAATGATCGATTAATCAGTCGTTACAACATTTGAAACATGAAGTTCTTTATACGTTTCTTAGGCTAAACTATAAAAATAAGGGTTCCAAAAGGGTTCTTCCTGAAGGGCTGCGGTTCCACTCAGAACATTTTGCTTCTAAAGAACCCTTTTTGGTAGAAAGGGTTTGTCAAAGGTTTACATTAAGAACCCTCTTCATCCAGAGAACCTTTTTTAGAATAAAGAGTTCTTCCGAGGACTGTTGAAACCCTTGAAGAAAGTTCCTTTCTACCATAATATAAAACGGTTCTCAGTAGAACCCCCTGGGCTGATTCTAAATAAAACCCTTGGAATATAAAAATGTTCTTGTTGAGACCCTCTTGTTGGATTCTTGTTAGCACCCTTACAAAGGTTCTGGATAGAACCGCCAGAGTGTTTCCTATGTGAAACCTTTCACAGATGGTTCTAGGTATAACCATTTATGTTGGGTTCTTGGTAGAACTCCCTGAAAGGGTTCGAAGTGAACATTAATAAAAAGTGGTTCTATGGGGACAAGCTGAAGAACCCTATATACCACCTTTATTTCTAAGGGTGTACGTGGAACATGTTACTGTGGAAATAAAACTTTGCTAAATGCAACATTTTTAAGATTTTGTAAAGTTTTTGTAAAGTTTCTGCTCAAATAAAATAAAGGTTGTTCAAACTTAAAAGGAGGTGCCTCTAAGTTCTGATTATACGTTCTGTGGCTGAAAGATGTGTTACTCAACAGAACCACGTGAATAAAATGAATGATTATGCAGTCAGAAATAACTCATCTGTGCAGCTGATCTGCTGTTAACGAGGCAGAATTTATCTCCAGACAGAGCCGCCTTCACACCAGCACGTCAACACACACCGGGACAAACTGAATGGAGCAACTTAACCCCTTAACGCCCACGGTGGAATTTTATTATTTCTTTTACAGCTCTTAAAGTACTACAGGCTAAATTTACCCAAACATCCTTTAATCCTTAACTCATTTTATCCAGAAATATGATAAAAATGAGAACAAAATGACTGCATCTCAAAAACTAAGAGCAATAATATCAAATGTTATTGTGAATTTTTTAAAAGAAATTAAATTTTGTCTACCTTATTTAGGCAGATTAAAAAAGCCAACTATAGTCATCGTTACATTTGCCGAATTTACAAGAGCGCACAAATAATTAAGAAATCGTCATTGACGGTGTTTCATAAAGTTTAGAACGTTTCCTCTGACTCAATAACTCACAAAATCCTGTGATTTTTGATCTAAGTTTTGCTCTGGATCAGTGTATAATAAATAACAATAAAATAATATTGAACAAAAAACAACGTATGTCCGTGCGCTTTGCGTGTTTTTCAACTTGCGATCAATCTGGCGATCATTTATCCACAAATCGATGAATCGTTTGGTCCATAAAAGGTAAAAAAAATATACTGAAAATCAATTAATTGATCCTGTCACAGTCTTGTTAATTGAAAAATATGTCCAAACATGTGAAAACAGGTTTTCATGTTTGGACCTATTTTTCAACTAGTAATCAATCTGGAAATAATTTTTCCACTAATTGATCAGTTGTTTGATTCATAAAATATCAGAAATTGTTCATCAAAGTCCAAGATGTCGTCCTCAAATGTGTTATTTGGTCCACAACTCAAAGATATTCAGTTTATTCAGCTGTACCTGAAGTAGTAGAGGCAGACTGAGGACTCGGACAGTTTCTGGATCTTCGACATCAGTTTGTCCAGCAGGTCATGGAGCTCCCCCTGTCTGTCACCGACAGTCCTGCAGTAAACCTTCGATCTGCACAGCTGGTTCCTGAAAACATATCACACAAACAGGCAACATAAGCGTTCACTCAAGGGAAGAATCAGGAGATGCACCATCGAACCCGAAGACCACAGCTGAGTTTCTGCCAGCAGCACGTCCTGCTGGAAGATTTGTGTCATTGTGTCACTTCTGCATCTCCTCTTAGCTCCGTTTTCAGTCTTTAGAGAATCTAAAGGCCGTGATGGTAGACAAATCACAGGCCATTTAGAGACCGGGAGTTCCTATCGGCTGTTCTACAAGTGCAGCTGCACGTGCACGTTCCTTCAGTGAGACCTTGAATCAATGTTGGACACTCCTGCAGGAAAAGTCGCAATAAAACTGAATCATCAGAAAGAGAATCTGAAAAAGAGTCCAGCTAATAAGCCACATGCTGAGCTCAGGAGTTTGTCAGCTCACTCGGATACTTTTGACTTCACCCTCAGTTGTTCATTCACATCTATTGTGAAGCTTTTGCTGTAGGCCGAGAGGACCGGGCGGAGCTGAGACACAGCGCCGACAGGCGGCTGCTCAGAGCCGGAGAGCTCTGCAGGGGAGGGTCGGTGGCAGAGTGGAGCTTCTGGAGGAAGAAACACTGAAGTCGCTCTGATGCCGACTCCTTTATTGGCAGGAGGGGAGCTCAGAGTGCATGTTTCAAACTTTTGGGATTAAAAGGTAGATTTATTTTCACTCGTGCTTCTTAGCCCCTCTGCAGCAGCGACCCACGGAGAAATTGCAGACCCACGGACCAGCCAGACAAGAGCTTAGCGTTTGTTTTTTAAACTTTTGGGATTAAAAAGTGGATTTATTTTCATGTTTACTTGTAAACCTGTGTGCAGCAGCACTGCGGAGGAGCAGACTGCGCTGTTTACACTAAGATAATTAGTCTCTCTGTCCATGTTGACTGCTCACCAGAGGATGAATGTATTTGAAAGTCACAGAGTGAGAGTAAAGAGAAGAGGGATGTAAAGGAAAGAATTGACTTCTCTGGTGAGTAATGACACAAACAGACAAATGGGGCTTTGATACTGACATTTTTGGCCACGCTGAGTCGAACAGTGTTGCGTTAAGTTGCATTTCCATCACTGTACTCTCAGGTATCTGCTTTATTAAACACAGCTGATGTCTGTCTGTCCGTGCTCGCTCATGATTGCCTCGGTAAACTGTTGCATGTGCGCATGAAGCTCATAGTGCTCGTCTGGTAGGAGGGGCTCAGGACGGAGAAAAACTCAGATGAGACTCAACAATCAACCGTTTTTAGACTTTCTACCTACTGCAGCTTTAATTTTAGGCACATGCAGAGCACTGAAATGATCTAAAACAACACTGAAGATGGGTAAAGGCCGGGTTAGGCTAGATAAGAATTAACTGGCACTCGTATCTGTCCAATCACACTGAAAACTGGGAGCGTTTATAGTTGTTTCAAACTGCCCCACTGGAAAGCAGAGAGAAAAGCCGTCTGTCATTTCGAGGGGTTGTCTAAGCATGTGAATAACGGCACATATATATTTTCAGACAGTCTCTCCTGGAAGCCGCTCACAGTCTCGCGCTCGCTTGTTCAGATTAATAGTTGTGTCAGGAATGAAAAATGAGACCTAGACAGACAAGTTCAAACTCAGCTTGCTTTCTCACCTCCACACAGCTGGCCAGGCACGGCACGAAGTGGGTGAATGTCAGATTTAGAAGTTATGAAAAGGGTCACCTCCACTGTTAACCTTGCAGTCACATCATTTAAATCATTTATAGCTCTTCTTCTTAATGGCTGCTAACAGGTCGGATTGTCAGTGAAATCGGTGTCACGGCGAGTGGCATGTTAGCTTGTTAAAAGGAAGCAGGATGATTTTTATTTGGATAGTTTTATTTTTGATGGTATATTTTGTGGTTATTAGCTTCAAACTACCTAAATGATCAACTTCTGCAGTGAGAATCAGACACAAACAAACAGTACAGCTCCTTTAAATGAGCTAAATCAACTCTGTTAGTGTTAATTTTGGATTTTATTCAGCTGCAGGCTGCTGGGACACTGCAGGAGAGTCCTCCACTGTCAGCTGATCAGATGTTTAAAACTGTCAATTGTCTGTCAATGTAAAGTTCAGCCTGTTATCCTGAAAACAAAAGCTCACTGTTCTGAAAATACACACTCTGGATCACTGCTGTTGGTTTAGTCACTGTCTTTCTAACTGTCTGCCAAACTCCACTGACACATCGCTCAATTTAACCGTCAATTTAAACATCTACTCTTTCTAAAAGGGGATTAATGATTTCTTACTCAGACAACAAACACTGAAATCAGTGAACTGCCTCAGTCTGCAGCCAAAGAACTGTTACCTGAAGATATCTGCAGCTCGGCGCAGGAAGTCCTGCTCCTGCTGGTCGCTGTCGGAGCTCATTCCTCTGTCGATGATGGTGAGCAGCGGCTCCACCAAACCCAGAACCAGAGGGCTGCCGGCCTGCCGCGCCACGAACACCTCGATCAGGTCCAACACCTGCAAAATGAGGGAAAGACGAGACAGTGAGACAGGTCGGTGTTTTACACTTTTGATGTAGCTAGGCTAGTGGTTTCCCCCTGCTTCTAGTCTTTGTGCTAAGCTAAGCTAAGCTAAACACACACACAGATGAAACTGTCTTTTTTAATCCGACTCTGAGTACGGCATCCTCGTCTCCAGACCGAGAATGACGTACCTTGATCTTAAAGTCTCGGACCAGTGTCTTCTCTTTCTGTAGTTTTGTCTTTTCGTCCTTCTTGGCCTGGTTCTTCTTCTTCTGCTCGGAGAACAGCGCTGCCAGACCTTTATCCAGCTCCATCATGGCTTCATCATCCAGATCTTCATCACTGCTGCCGTCCTCCTCTGTGGCCTGAACATGAAGGAATGTGTCATGTTCAGCTTTATGGGCAGGATTTCATGTTTAATTTACACATATTTTGTTCCATTTGTGTTTTAATAGTTATTTATAACTGCCATGTTATCATTCAGAACGATAGTTTGTTGTTAAATTGGAAATTTAAATGTCATTTCTTTCATTTAAAGTCTGCTGCAGTGTCTGCTGGGAAAAGTTTTGGCTCCTGGACAAATTTAGTTGCTCTCCAGCCACGCTAGCAGCTCCGTGATGCTGTTAACGTGCTAAACATGACGACACTAACATGCTGATGTAGCAGGTTTGACGTTTACCAGATTCCCCGTCTTAGTTTAGCGTGATAGCATGCTAACACTTGCTAACGGGAGCTAAACGGTTCACACGCAAACTGAAGGCTGAAAACCCACCAGAGCGTTCTGCTTCTGCAGGAGCTTCATCAGCTCCAAACGGAAATTTTGGTCCACCTCTTCCATCTGCTCCTCCTCCTCCTCCAACTCCATGGCTTCATCTTCATCGTCATCATCATCATCATCATCCTCATTGTCGTCATCATCATCTGAGCCGTCAGACTTGAGGGAGACATAACCACATGATTTAGGATTTCTGAATCAAATGTTTCTTCTAAAACAACACAAAACAACAGACAACACAATGATGATATCAATAAAATCACAACAGCCTGTGAAGAACTGACCTCCATCTCTTCATCGTGATCCTCGTCATCCTCCTCATCTGGTTTCTTCGGGGTTTTGCTGTCGTCAGTGACGACCACAGCGCCGTCCTCCTCGTTATCTGTCTCTGGGTCCAGGACCTACAGACAGAACATAAAAATCAACATCATTACAATCACCTACAGTTCAACACACATGAGTTAAATGACTCTGAATTCAATTAAGAGATAATTTATTTACTGAAGTGCATAAGGCAGAGCCTGATCTGAGCAGTCAGTCAACAAGAAATTCGTCCATCCGTCCATTTTTTAATTGTGATCTGGACCAAACAGCAGCAGAATGATGCTGCTGCAGTAAACTGCTTCAGTGTTGAAACTGTCTTTGCTTTACTTTTTTGAAAATGAACGACCCTGTTCGTGTTACTTACATCCAGGATGGCGGTGAGGGCTGCAGCGGTGACGTGGGGGCAGATGGAGGAGAAGACGGTTTTGCAGACCTGCCTGATGTGTCGGCTCGGCTGGGACAGCAGGGACAACAAGATGTCCACCATCACCTCCACCCACTCAGGCTCCTCCTCCTGCTCTGCGGCTGCACCAGAAGAAGAGACACAAACGTTTATAAAAAATATTTCATACAGATTTTTTTGCCACCTGGCATATTATCACCTTATAAACTTGTTATGACAAATATTTCTGACGTTCAGCCTCCTTTTAACTCTGCTTTTGGGCTGATCTTCAGCTCCTAAATGCTCCGACAGCAGAGATTTTAGAGCTTTTTTTCGCTGAAAACAGCTGCATCTGGAAACGAGCTGATGAGAGGGAACCACAGCAGTGACGCCGCAAGCCGTAAAAACCAAAACACTGAGCAGAAAGATCCTAAAACCCTCTGTAGAGCCGAGTGAAACTGCAGAATCGGGCAGGTTTGTCATATTTCCTTTGATCGACTGTCTGGAAATATCGATTAGCACAGCTTTAACTATTTCTTTTAATATTCCACAAACATGCGACTACACAACATAAAGTTTTATTCACTAACTTTAAGAAGCTTTCAGCCAAATTTAGCAAGATTTCTTGGAGTGGACAGATGTGTTCAAGGCTTTTTACATCACTGAGCAACTGTAAAATATGAAAATATCAATAAAAATCATTTCTGAAGTGGCAAGAAAGACCAGAATGGCTTATTGAAGAGGACTTATCTTAGTCGCATCTTAGTTATGCAGACTTCACACAACAGGATTGTAACCCTGATATTTTTACTCTCTAACAGTTTTTGGAGGCCGCTGACAAAAGTCCTCAGATCAGAGGCAAATGGCTCGCAGGCGCCTTGAAGTTATCATGTAGGCTTAATAACTGGCTGGGACATGGAGGAGTCGCAGCCAATGAGCGCAGACACGAGCTGAGGGAGGAGAAGAGTCGAGAAGGAGAGCTGGAGGAGCACCGGAGCAGCAGCCAAAAAGGCAAAATACAGAATAAAATGAGCAAAAAGTCGTAGGCATGCTCGTCTCTTCTGCAGACCCACTTTGTGATTTAGATCCGTAAAAATAAATCCTGTGCAGAGCAGCATTAAGATGCGAAGGGATGATGGAGGCGGCGTCGTGATCTCCGCGTGCGAGTTCTCACCTGGTTTCTTCTTTTTCTTCTTGGCCTTCTTCTCCTGAGCTTTGTCCACGCAGCTCTGCAGGTCCTTCATGATGTCCAGCAGCTCTTCAGGGGCCTTTATGGGAGAAAAACAGTGTTCGGAGTCGATTATTCAGCTCATATCCAGGCCAGAGTTTTATTTTTGTGTGAGCAGATGGTGTTTTGAGACAGGTGATTAAACCACAGTATTCTTTTACGGGACAGTTCACCCCAAAGTCACAAATACATATTTTCCCCGTGGCCTGCAGGGCTCTTTATCCATCTTGACAGTTTTGGTGTGAGTTGCAGAGTTTTGTGAAACTGCTCAGAACAGGAAGGCAGACATCTGTACCTGCTGATATCTCTGAAACTCAGACCAAAACTTTCTGGGTCCAGGAGAAAAAAATCTGTAATTTTGATTTTGAGGTGAACTGCTCCTTTAAGAGCATCAATGCTGCAGTAATCCAACGACAGCAGAACCACAGGACATCACGGCTCTGGTGTTGAGCTGCTGTACCTTGAAGAGGTGCATGCCGACCAGCAGGAAGAGCTGCTGGAAGGCGGCGCTCTCTGCTGTCGGGCCTTTCTTCGCTTTCTTCTTCAGGTTTGACACCGACTCCAACATGCTGCAAGAACACATGTGGAGCCACAGCTGTCAAACATGTTCCCGCCTTGTTTAGTGGGATTTATTGAACAGACTCTGAGGAGACTGTGCTGTCCTACCTGTCCCAGGCCTGTCTCTGCTCAGGGCTGAAGGGCTGGCTGCTCTGGGCGTGTTTCGGCTGGCTGAGCAGGACTTGGGCGAACTGGACCAGGTGGTAGATCCACATGGTGCCGTCGGCTGTTACACCCAGCGCTCGCTTTTGATTGACGGCCCCGCCTTCGGTCGAGTCCTCGGTCAAAGGCAGGTGGTGCAGGGACATGAGGAGTCTGGAGGACGGACAGACAGACAGACAGACAGACAGACAGACAGACAGACGATTAGTGGAGCAGTGAGACACCTGAACAGGACCAAACAGGGCTCCACTCTAACTGTTAAATTCTCTCCAGGGTAACCTTCATGCATGATATCAGATTTGTAGTCCTTCTGTAGTTTAATCATGCTGTTTGATGTTAAAGGAGCAGTTCGGATTATTTAAAGTGGGTTTACTTATCCATAGATGGTGTATTAACTACAGTAGATGCGGGTTGGCATGTCTGTAGTTTGGAGACACAGCAGGAGTACTGGTGAGTACAGAAGCAAAACATATTTTAAACACCTAAAAAGGCTCAAACACTGTTTAAAAGTGAGGGTGTGGGCTCTGGCGGGGTCTGTTTGTGGTGCGAAAGCGAACCGAACCGACCACAGACTCTCACGACGGCAGATGTGTGATTTCAGCATGATTTCAAAAGCTTAACTGCGATCGAATCCATCTGCTCAGGAAGCAAACTGAAGCCAGCCGTATGAGCACTGTACATATTTATGCAAATCATTTGGTAACCAAGGCAACACGTACGCACGTCAGCGCGCGAGTGTGGGGATTTTCCCTGATCAATCAGACAGTCGAAAGCAGTTACAGCTGCAGTCTGCTGGGCTTCAATCAATGATATCATCAGATGTTGCTGGATCACAACCTGAAGATCTGTAAATATTAGTGGATCAATGTGGGATTTTCAGTGATCGATGCTGATATTTAGAGGCAAATGCCCGATTAATAATGTCAATATCAAAACAGAGAAAACACATGTATAACTCCATGTGTGGCAGGTGGCTGCTCTCTAAAAGGGGGGAGGTGTAGCTGCAGAGTTACCTGCAGGAGGAACGCTGGTGGTTCAGGCCGGTGGAGCGAGTCAGGCCTCAGTCCACACCAGCGAGCAGCGGACATGAGCTGCAGGAAAACTGCTCAGCGTGATGCTGTTTGTGTGTGTGTTGTTTTATGAGATAACGTTTGAACGTGTGCTACATTTATTGTTTTCATTTATTTCAGAGCTGCTCTCACGCTGGGCTGAAGGCGGCTGGTGGTCGGTAGGAACGTAGATCACAGACGTACCAGGTATTTTAAAGTTCGGTCGTAGTTTTTATATTTGAATCTGTGTGCATTTTTGTTATATATTTGTTTCTCTGCAGAGCGTCAGTGCTGCTCCTGCTGTGGAGCAGTTTTGTTTGGTTTGTTTTTTGTGTTTTTCCTTTGTCGAGTCCAGCAAAAAGAAACGGGTACTGCTCTTTGGGGTGGACTAGTTTTTTCATTTATATTTGTTTATTTGTTTTGTTTTGTCTGCTTGCTTCCCCCACAAACTGGACCCAGTGAAATCCAGTCAGTTCAGGCTTCAGGTGTGTTAAACAGTGTGCAGTGAAAATACTCACGTGTGTGTTTTAACTCTTCTGAGTGCAGACTTTAAAGGACTGCAGAGCTCTGATGTCTACTGGAACTCGTCCTGTGAGAATAACTGGGAACTAAACTAGGAGGCGTTTAAGGTCGGAGGATCTGACATGTAAAGTTAAGCTCCTGTAATAAAAATCTTTTAACATTTACCTCCTTTGTTAAGCTAGATAACACATTATTGGATGCACATTACAATCTAATGTACATGTTTATATTAACATGTTGTTTTAGATGCATTTTTTTTATTAAAATCCATGAGTTATGTTGCAGATTTCAGAACACGAACAGTATTTAAGGGAGAGCAGGTTACAGTGTGGACAGAAACGATGTCATTCAACTGCAATATTTTATATATTATAAAATAAAACAGATTAAATTTACTGTAGTTTAGAGGGGAAGAAATGTGTTGCAGGGTGCATGAGAACTAACTTTCACAAATTACACACATTTTGTTCAGTTTTTTGTAATCCTGAGCCTTTTGGTTAGTTTTAGTATTTAGAACACTTCGAACAGGCTGCAGTTTTATTCTCCCTGGAACAAGTTCCCTTTAATTTTTAAAGAACTATGCACAAAAATCTCATCTTTTTTCCCCCAATTTCATTGCAAAAAAAATGTCTAAAATCATCGCAAGATGCATCACAATTTTTTTTCAGAAAAGTTGTCATGAAATCAGGGATTTTTAGGCTCCAAAAACCCCACAGAATCCTGGCCAGCTGACGGATGAATCGCTCCATCACTTCCCTGTGAGTCACTTTGTTGATGTACTGTGGTAACAGTAGTCAGGCGAGACATTTCTCACTTAAGAAATCAAATAGATAAATTAAACTCTGATGTGAAGTATTTTAAATAATGTTTTTACGGTTAGCTCAGTGTTGCTGCAGCCTCCAATAGCTGCTGCCAGATGTTACTAGAGAAACGTGTTATTAAATCCTACTAACAGCTGCGATCTGTGAAGACAAGGCGCGATATCTTTTATTCCTCTGCGCCATAAAGCTCCACTTTTGAGTAAAAACTGCAGAGAATTAAAATTCTGCTCCGTCCTCTGATGTCACTGTTACAAGGCTGTGAAGAATAAACTGCAGCGGCTGTGAAAAGGAGGCAGAAGATTTCATCTCTCACCCAAAGAAAGAGTTGACCAGCACGCCTCTGGTTTTTTCATCCAGCGGGACAGAAAGCTTCTCCGCCGTCTCTGGGATGTCAGCTGTGGACTTCTTGGCAGTGAAGAAAGCGTGGAAGAAGACAAACCTGGAAGAGAAACAACACCAGCTGACGGCCGTCTCTTCATCACACGCAGAGACGGTGACATCGCTCTGAGTGGA
>JAJHUR010099943.1:0-12180 GCA_027495735.1 Lutjanus campechanus | reverse complement strand
AGACTTTCATAATTTAGCACTACTTAATGTTAATGAAAATTATTTAAAATTTATGCTGCACATTAAATCGTCAAAAATGGAAAACTGCATAGCAGACATTCAACAACCAGAATATTTAAACGGAATATTATTTAAATAATTGTGGCTACTGGAGATTATATCCTCAGATAAGATCTTCCAATGTTTTTTATTGGTTTTCACCAAAGATTCTTTTTAAGCAAACGCAGTTTGAAGACTCGAGTTTTTCGGAGTAGATAATCATCACAGTCAGGTCACAAAATGAGCACCAGCCAAACGCTGTTCAAACATATGTGTGGCCAGTACAACTCCAATTCCAAAAAAGTTGTGACGCCATGTAAAAGATAAAAAATAGATGATTTGCAAAACCTTTTCCACCTCTATTCCCTCAAACAGTTCAAAGACAAGATATTTAATGTTCAAACTGAACAACCTTATAGTTTTTTTTTATGAATACACACTCATTCTGAATTTAACGCCTGCAGCACGTTTCAGAAAGTTGAAAGTTGTGGGATGCTCAGAAAAAAAACATTCAACAGGTAAACAGGTCTCTGGGTTCACCTGACAGTATCGTGATTGGATGTTGAAGGGGTGTCTTCAAAGGACTCCATCATTCACAAACATGGACAGGGCAAGGTTCACCACTTTGTGAGAAACTGCGGGGGCAAGTAGTCCAACAGTTTAACAACAGCATTTCTCATGATTTTCTCAGATTTTAGGGGTTTCAACATCTACAATTCATAGTATCAGTGAAAGATTCAGGGAATCTACATGTAAGGGGCAAAGCTGAAAACCAACATTCATTGCCTGTGACTTTCAGTCCCTCAGGTGGCTCTGCACAAAAACAGACGTCATCTTATCAATGATATCACTAAATGTGCTTGGAAAACCGGTAAACACAGTTTGTAGCTGCATCTACAAATGCAAGTTTACATTTTAACATGCAAAGCGAAAGCCAAATATCAACAACATCCAGGAACACAACTGACTTCTCTAGGCCTGAGAGTCCATATCTCAGATTGTTTTTAGAAATAATGGATGATGAAAGAGGCCAAAGAGGAAAAGGACCATCCAGATTGTTACCAGTGCAAAGTTCAAAAGCCAGCATCTGCAATGGTATGGGGTCGTGTAAGCGCCCATGGCATCGTGGGTAACTGTCACATCTGTGAGAGCCCCAGTAATGCTTAAAAAATCAAACAGGTTTTGGAGTAACATATGCTGTCATCCAGATGTCTTTTTCAGAGACATATAACAGCGTGGCTTCGTAGTAACAGAGTTCAGGTACTAGACTGACCTGCCTGTAGTCCAGACCTGTCTCACATCGAAAATGTGTGGTGCGTTATGAAGCACAAAATACGTAAATAGAACCTCTGGACTGTTGAGCAGCTGAAATCGTATATCAAGCAAGAATGAGAAAGGAATTCACTTTCAGAACTTCAACAATTAGTGTCTTCAGTTCCCAAGTGTTTACTGAGTGTTGTTAAAAGAGGTGGTGAAGTAACACAGTGGTTAAACATGCACCTCTTCCAACTTTTTTAATAAAGTTTAGAAAGTTTGAATATTAAGTATCTTGTCTTTGTACCGTATTCAGTTGAATATATGTTGGGGTTATAGATTTCCTTCACTCACTTGACAAAAACACAAAGGTAATCTGTTGAGTAGCTGGTAAATATTTGAACTTTCACTCGCCTTTTGGCTGGAGAATAATAAAATTTGCAGCCTGATCACAGGCGGGTATGCAGCGATACAGCAGCGGTCGATAATGAATGGCTGACTTGAATAATGGGCTTATGCAGGTATCTTTACATTTACAGTCCAGAGCTTTTTGTTTGTTGCTATTTTCAGAGATGATGCCGCTACTCGAAAGCCAGAAGGGAGAACGGATAGATGCTTGACATGCTCACAAGCATTTTCTTCCTCAAAACATGCAGACTTACACATAAACACGCGCACAGACTCTTGTTTTTCCTTCATGAGATACCTGGGTGAGGATCACACGATGTTCCTGGCCATCGGATCAGAGAATTACGCTACCACAGCTGCTGCTTTGGCTCTATTACAGCTCACTGACTCACAGGTGGTGTTTGTGTGAGCACAGACTGTTGTGTGTATATAGTTTGAAACTTGGTAAGAAATGTTGAAATAAGTAAAACAACTTTGACTGATTTAAATTCAGGATGTTTTCACCAGAGGGCCGCGGTGGCACAGTGTAACTAACAATCCCAAACAAAACTTTGTACTCGTGTATGACTTTGGCACCGCAGTTAGAAAACAAAACAACTGCAAAGCACGCACAATATTACTGTTATGTAGGGCAGCTTTCTGCAGCCTTAAGAACACCTATATAATTCACCTAAGCAGTATATTCTTCAAAACGTAGTGAGCATTATAAACAAAGTTGGGCACAGATACTTGAGTGTAACTCAAACTGTTAGTTTGTTTGTGTTCAGCCCAGTTCAGACCAAAGATGCACAACAAGACAAAACCGTTGTACAATGTTGCAGGGACACGGTGCTGCAGCCAATCAGCTCACGGCAAAGTCAGCAAACTGTCAGTAATATCACAAAGAGGATCACCTTGTCATTTTGTTTGAGGAACAGTTGCGTCTTTATGACACAAGGCTTTAGGCCACATTCACGCACAATCAGGCATTGCTCAGTGGTCTGGGAGGTGTTTATTTGTGCTGAGAACATAACCGCTATGAAACAATCACAAAATAATGTTTAATTTCTTTGATTCACTACCAGCACTCACGCGCCTAATTGCCCACCGCTGCTCGCTGTGTCTCTTGGTCGTGTCTAGAAGGGGATACCTTGATTTGTGAAACTCTAAGGAGATTTGTACTTGTTGATCATCATTGTGCACCTTGAACAAACTATTGATGTTTTATAATTTGACCATGCTGTGGTAAAATATGAGCAGGCCAGAAAACACCAGGCTAGGGTTGGGGAAAGATCATGTTTTGGGTTGAAGTGATCACTCTCACAAGATCTTTTCGCAGATCTGGGGTTCCACGCTCACTCCGCACACACCTTTTATGTTTCTACCGTTTAATCAGTACCTGCAGTACCTACTCTGCTGTACCGTCTTGGTTTTTTCTGGTCCTGTACGAAACCATTTTTGCTTAAAAAGTGTCAAGGATCATCTTGTGGCTGGTTCTCTGTTAAACTTTACCATCTCTCTCTTCATTGAACTTTCTAAAGACAAAAATAAAATGGGGAAAGGGCTACTGCTGTAATGAATATGTAAAACCCCTTTCTTCTCCTATTATACAGCACTTTTATTCCAAAGGAGTGTGTCCTCAGCTCACACTTGACTAATTATTGCCCTAAATACTCCTGAAATCTTAATTACTCCCTGATCTCCTCTCCCTCGGTGCTGCTCCGCTCTCTTTCTTGCACTCCCTCAGTTGTTTCTCCTTCCAGGTTTAGGAAACTCTGAGAGGCTGATTCAGTGTTGATGCTCACAGAAACACTGACAAATGAAAAACATACAACTTCTGCAGATTCTAAATCAGCTGTGAGATTCAACGAACTCTGCTACTGAGAGCGATTTATTAACACAAAGGTCAGTCTGGGCTTAATTGCCTTGTTCCATGGTGGCAGCGTCACAGTGAAATGCAATAAACAATGAACTACACAACAGTTTGACCCATATGATTCTGTAGGGACTGAAAGTTACAAGTCCAAATAATTTTGAATCTGTGTTTGGGGCTGTGTCCACCAAAGTGTTTTTCCCAGCTGAAAACAGCAGCACTCTTCTGAAAAGCCCAGCTGGGAGCGCTTTGAAGGCACAGAATTTTTTCAACAGGGACACTTTGGTTGCTATAATTTGGAGTATCTTCAGAAAGATGTTATACAAGTACCTAATTTCACAGATGTGTTCTGAATGCAAAGCTGTTGGCACGAGGTGGAGTACTTGTTCTCACTCCTGCTCTGGACGAAGAGAAGGCTGAAGTGTGTAGTGAGAGAGGACAGACCTGTAGACCCACGGTGAACGAAAGCATTAATTTTTCATACTGATATTGTGGTTGTTCGGAGATGCCATCTGGTGCTCATTGTTCAGAACTTTGTGGTATTTGTCCCACCCCTCATCCACTGTGATTGGACAAGTGGGTAAAAAGTAAAAGTGCCAAGCCATTTTACCCGACTTTTTTTTAGGGATGCACAGTCTGGATTTTTTTTTTTCCAGACAATATTCATAACCGATAATTACCTGCTTCTCATGGCCAGAGGTAAGAAAGGCTTAACTGTAGTGAGCAAAGATGGATGATTTAATATTCCACAGCTCTGAACAAACTAAATCTGATATTCTGTCTAAATATTCCTTTATTTTTTCTTGTAAAGTTTGTAAAGAAACTTCAGAAACATACTTTAGCTTTTATAGAGAATTTTAATATCAAATCAGATTAGTATAGCCGATATTTATCGGCTGATATATGCCAATACCAAATGGAAAACAGTGTAAGGAAGAATTATTCTGTTCATATATACAAATTCACAAGGTCAGTAAAACATAATATTATATACACATGTTCTAATAAAGTGTGGACGTACAATACCTTATAAGTCTCAACCACTATTAAACGTTAGAGTTTGAAAGACGTAGAATACTAAATGGATTGACACAGCTGGATAGGCCAATATCGGACGATGATCGTGCATTCCTACTTTTTTTTTTTTTAAACCTCAGCAACCAGAAAAAAATGTGAAACGTGCAGCACTCGGCGCAGAGTACAGCGCCTCATCATGCCGCTGGCATTTGTAAATATGCATCTGTAGTGGACTTGCTCCCTTTAAGGCGTCTGTGGGTAACCATAGCAACAGAGGTGTCAGAGGTGGGGATGAACAATTAATCGAAATTTTATGGAAATCGCAATTTGGTGTACTGCAATTTTCAAATTGGCGGAGGTGCAATATTTGTTAAAGGCGAAATGTTTGTCCATATACCACTTTAAATTAAATATTGTTGTGCTGCAGAGATGTCCTGCCCTACACATGATATACTACAGACATATGAAAACATTTTTGTTTGGTGCAGATCCCCGCAAAAGTCGCACTATAAACATTTTAATGTTTTTCAACATATTTGAGAATAATGATGAAAGAATTATCATTCTCTTGCATATTGCACATTATATCGCGGTTGGAATATTAGTTAAAATATTTGCAGTTCGATATTTTCAAAATACATCAGACCTTATCAGAGTTTATAAAAGTGGATGTGCTTAAATGAATAAATGGTGAACAGTGTTGTAGCCAAAAGGGACGTTCCTAAAAATGCTTTTGTGGAGTCAGTCACTTAAACCCCAGCAACAAAAAGTAATGATTAATCTGATTGCTGTTGCAGGTGCTGTGTTGGAGGGTACTAGTTCCCTCACACCTTTCTCCTCTCAGCCCAGCCGGTCAATAGTTTGTCTCTGCCGTATGGAGCTGTTGTTCTCCAGAGCGCCTCTCCCTCCTCATCACTTGTAACCACAGCACAAATTTGCCGCTATTGATCAGAAAACACTCAGCGTCCAGCCCGCTGTCTTGATTGATTTTTGTGGTCAAGGCCAGAGGGTTTTACACTTCCTGCTCCATTTTTCTCACCCCGCCGAATAGGAAATTATATGTCAGCTCCCATGTTCTATTGGTGATAATCAGTAGTTGTTGCTGAGTATGAAAGTTGCTCTTTTATTACTTGCTTTAATTATTTTGGTCACATTAAGACTTTCGTTGAAATCATCTGATGATGCAGATTTGCAGATTCTTCGATTTTATCTGCTAATCTGTCATTTACCTTCATCATGCTGCAATACAAGACTCCTTGTTTCTCTCCTGTTTCTAACCAACCAGATTGTAGTCATACATACAGTCATCTATGTGCTTTACTATTTCTGTATCAGCTGTTATTGACCATCAGAGAGGAGAGTCATCAAGAGCAGTGAAATGCAAGATGTCTTTTTATAGTGTATCCAAAGACGGGGAGCAAAACATGATTGGTTCTCTGCTTGAAGTTAAACAACTTTCAACCAATCAGCCAGAAGCCATGACGAATGCATGCTCTGATCACACGCTGACGTAACCTGAACACATGATTTGGTCGCCCTCGTCATGTCCTACATACATACATGTGGGCTACATACATAAAACCTCACAGTGTGACCTTGTTATTCAACCTTGAACACCTTCCTATAAATAACATTTTCACAGCCTCCAGCTAGACGCGCAGTCAAATGAACCTAAACAGCATATTTCAGAGCATACAGCATATGGTCGGAGTCAGCAAGGTGAGGAAAAGGACAGAGTGAGAAGAACAGCATAAAAATCCAAGTTTACCTTCACATTACTTTTTGGTTAGTTAGTTTGTAATATGTTGGTATTAACATGCAAATAGCCTCACTGGACTTTTGCGCGAGTTAAGGCTCCTCTCTTCTTTACGACGCTTCAATATTTGAATTTTGAGTATCAACCGATACTGAGGACCAATCCTGTATCAGTGTGTCTCTAAAAATGTGTAGCCTATATGTGGTTATTTTTATTTTTAACAGCTGATCACCCTGCATGGATGTGATATGACTGCTATTATTTACCCCTTTTCCATACACATGGTTCTGGCCTGGCTTGACTCTGCACATCAACCCACTTCAATAGCATCTATAAAACGGTGAACAAACATTTTATTTCCTTAGAAGTCTTCACAGTAAAAGTCTCGTGTTATTTTACTGTCTTAAAGCTTTTATTATGAAGCAGCAAAATCAGGATATGTTGGGTTTTCATCAGCAGCCACGTCAGCCACTAGAGGGCGGCGCTCAGAGTCAAAAGTTACCTCAAAAATGAAGAAGAAGAGTCAAAAGTTTCTGACAACAACAAACATGGCGACGCTGAAGGAGCTTATAATCATGTACCCTGAGAATGAGACAAAAGCAGAGGCAGCGTTGTAAACTGCGGTGGTCTGTGCAGCCATCAAACGCATCGCTGTGTTTGATGTACGCTGTACGCTACACAGCCCCTCACTGCTAATGGTGACACTGCTCTGTTTTGTCCACCATCTGTTTTGTCCATACATTGTCATCCTTAATCTTTCAGAATTTGTGCACAAATGCAGACGAAATGAACGCAGAGTACAGACAAAATGCTCAGTTTGTATCCGTGTGTGAATCTAATGTTTAACATACATAAATATTCGTACTTTACCACCCAGCAGGCAGAATCACAGTCATCCAAAAAACTTAAGTTTTGAATTCATTTCTGATATTTTGGCACATTGAAACAATCTAGAATTAGAGTTTAATACAACAGTGACAGAATCCATCTGCACCAGTGCCAACCAAGTTCTAAAATAGATGTTTGGTAAATAGAACGTCTGCTAACTGAAATGTCACTGACCAGTTGTCAGTCATTTTTCCTGAAGGTGCAGAAAGACAGAAATACAGGAGAGGACTGTCTCATTTTCTTATCCATGGGTAGATTTTATGGCTGTCTGGGGTTCAAATCAGCAACCTATTAGCCTGACTTTGAGGCCCTGCTTTCTATTAAGGTTGTCTGAAACATAAACGGTATAGGCCAACTAAAAGTAAAAACAGCAGGAGAATTCATCATTTGTCAGATTTATAGATTTCAGAGAACTTTGATCGATGCTCTGTCAACACAACACAGTTTATTCCTTTAAATCACAGCCCGTGGTCAGATGGTGTCCAGTAATCACGTCTGATACCAGCTGGGAATTGGAAATTGAGCCCTTTATCTGAGCACACATACATTTGAATGCTGTTACTGTTGGCTGCTACTGGATTATCTCAGATATATTTATGTTGGTATCTAAGGTGGCAGACGGCCAAAGAACGTGATGTTCATAAATGTTTAATAGCCAGCATTTTTGTGAATGATTGCCCCTTATTTTTTCTTGAACAAGATTGATTGTTGCATTTTGGTTTTTCAGTTTGGTTTGATGTGCTCTGCTGTTAGGTTTTCTGTTACTGTCATTTTTGAGACTAAAAGTTTACAAAATCATCTCAAGTATCCTGCCTCAGTACAAAACTGTCAGTTCTTTAATAATGCATCCTAAAGGCTTTCTTGGAAAAAGTTGTTGTTTTTGTCCATATCTTGCAAGTTTCTGGGCCAGCATCCAAAATTGTCTCAGGCCACTTGTCATTCACTTTGACTTTACACATTTGTATATAAAAGTTTTGTATTTGGGGCTGCGAATAAAGACCGATAATGAATTCAGTTATTCTGCTACATAAAATATTGACATTTAAACTTCAATCAGAAAGTAATCTGTATTGAAGTTGCCTAAAACTACACTGCAAAGCCACTTTCTTTGGGAAAAAATGCTACCAATGCAAAGTAGAACATAATATGAAATGAGATTTTTTTTTTTTTTAAGTCAGAATGGGACAAAATAAAACAATGTCCCATGTTCTACCTGTCATATGCGTATTCCCATATGTATTGGGTCTGTAAACCTAAATAATTGAATTACTGAAGGTATCCTTTCAATTTTTTCTTGTTTTAATTTTTTTCTTATTGTCTGTATTGTTTATTTATTTGTCTTCGTATTGTCATGAGTGCTATGTGCATTATTTGCCTGTATTCATTTAAATAAACTTTTTTTAAAAAAAATAAGTTTTGTATGTCACAACTGTAGTAAAGTGTTTTTGTAAAAAACAAAAAAACAAAAAACAAATGTTGGACAGGATATCATTTTTAGATTTTATCACTCAAGTAGCAACATTACACTGTATATTATATGTTGTTATCAGCCTCATAAATCCAGTACATGTCAGGTTCTTGTGTGGAGACAAAGGCCCGTTTTGCAGAAGTATATAGGGAGAGATTTTTATCTTTAATTTGCAGAGTTGCTCTGCTCCAAAGGTTAATAAATTGTAAAGCCTGGCTCTTTTCTGTGTGTTGTTTCTAACCGTGCGCTTACGTGTGTGTGCAGGGAGTGACGTACTGCGGGGAAAGCTCCGCCAGCAGTCTGACCATGGCTAACGTCCCCTGGCACCAGGAAGTGGTCGCCTTCGTCCAGCAGCTGGCTGACATGTTGCCCCAGTACGAGATCGCCTGCGAACACGAGCACTCCAACTGTTTGCTCATCGCACACACCAAGGTAAGGACTCTGCTCCAGAGGATCAGAGGGTGACGTACCACATCTGAAACCTCCACCTACTGAACAGAGTGAGCCCTCAAACCAAAATAGTTCAAACACATGAGAAGGTCACAATGTAGAACTTAAACTTTCTTTTATTTGGTGATATGTCCTTCATAAAATATTAATTAAAATATTCTAAGACTTTTTCTCGTCCAGTACATTTTACATCAGCAGCATAAAATGTAGAAGACTGAGCTGATGTAGAATCAATCTACCATCTTAGCCAGCTTAGATGCAGGGTTGGGGAATTATGGAATACATTTAATAATGTTGTGTATTTAAAATACAAAATATGAGTAACTTTATTCTGCTACAGTTTGAAGTGGTGGTATTCAGAATACAGTTACTTTTGTTTTTGCTCTAAAATTATTATGCGGCATTTCACATGTGCGTGCTCAGTGCACCCTGCTGCCTCACATCACACGAGAGGAGACAAACTGACAGGACATGTGTTTTGGGTATGGAAATATAAGGAGCATTTTACCTGCACACATCGTCAAGGAGAATTCAACATTACAGTGGAGTGGAGGCTCTGCTTACCATCAACGAAGCTGCTTTCTGTATTAAAAGACTCCACGTCTAATTTGAAGAAGCACCTTGAACTTTCTCTTTTTTGTTGTTGTTGTTGTTGGTCTAGTGTGCTCTGTCATGCTAATGAGGGTCTAACATTAAGAACAGAGGGTGTCGTACGCTGCGCAGATTGTAAAGCCCCTGAGGCAAATTACGATTTGTGTTTTTGGGCTGTAGGCATATATAAAATTTGACTTGGACTTGCTCGTTAGTTTGCTCACTAGCTGACTAATTAGCCACAAATATGATCTGTTTATTCAACCCATGATTCACGTTATACTCTGTGAACGTGTGCAGCGTGCATAAGCTGCTCTGCCGTTTGTGGCAGCATCCGCGGTGCTCTATGTGATCTAGTGAGAACAGTAAAGTGATCTTTTCAGGGACGTCTCTCCCAAAAGCAAATATAAAGTACATTCAGAGTGACCCAGACAAAAGGGCTCAGCAAGATGATTTTGAAGTATTCTAAAAGTATTTAAAATATGTTCCTTAACTTGAGTAATCTAATGGAATATATGGTATAAATTACATTTCATGGCATCTATTCAGTAATCTGTGGAAGAATACATTTTAAAAGTACTACCTATATAGTTGTTTGATTTGTTTTTTCCAGCTTGAGAGTGAAAAGAGGATAGATTAATCAATTAGTCAGTTAAATAGGCCACTTTGTTTATATTCCGTTTTCTTTATTTGGTGATAAACTGTGTTTATCCTGTTTTTACACTGGCTATCAGGTAAGTTTGCTGCATCAAATTTGGCTAGACTGGTGTATATTTATTTGGTGCAACTTACTGGTTAATGCTGTTTTTGCATATTAGCATTTCTAAGTTATCATCATTATCGGTGGAGCCAGACGCTGGATCCTGCATTAAGCATCCCTTCACACATAATAATGAATAATGTGTACCTGGTGATCCTCTTTCAATCGGTTGTGATTCTGCAGCCGGTGCTTTCAGACGCAAACACAAACATCCTTTATCTCCATTTCCTTTCAAGGTAGATTTCCAGACAGCTCAGAAACTCACCGCAGGTTCCGAGTTTTTAAATTGGTGTTTTGATTCTTGGTCTTGTTCTTATTATTTATATAATTTAGTCTCCCGTCTGCCGTCTTTTACAAAATATGCAGCCATCAGAGCGGTTCATTCTGGCTCACCCGCCCCAGAAAGTATCAGGCAGTGGTGGGTTCTGCCAAGGCAACTGTCCGTCAATAATTAATGAATGATTAATTGCCGTCTTGGCTCTCTCTGACAGAGTGGGAATGCAAGCCAGCCAGCCAGGCACCCACACCTCCCTATCACGCACGCTCATAAACATAAACGCTATGCTTGATGTGTTATCACAGTTTATTTAAGCACCCAAACTCCTAATCCTTCTTTGTTTTTATTTACTGGCGCTTTGTTTTCATGGGACTGCTCAGAGATTTGTTTACCTCGGTGGTGTATGAGGAACTATTTCTAGGCCCTTCATGCCTGGAGGGATCATGTTTATTGGATGATGTTTATTGTTGATTCCACAAGTTCTCTCCTACACAGTGAAAAGCTTACTTCATGTTTTAACTTACTTCTCTGAGAAACGAAAAAACACCAGTTGGTTTTAAAGTCACAGATGTAGTTCAAACAGGATGTTGGCAGCACAAATCTTATGAGGTTGCAGGTTTCATGTGATGGCTGCGACGGAGGGAAGCTGTTCAAGAAATCTGGATCTGAATTTTTATTTTGTGCCATGAAACAAAGTAACTACGAAAAATGAAATCATATTCTGACAACAACTAATACATATTTCATGTTTAATGTACATTAAACAGATATGTTGCAAGTTGCAGAAATGACTGTCCCTTTTGCCTCCTGTTCCCCCCAAAAAATCATAAGCTGTTGAACTTTTAAGTAAGTTCAGTTGGAATGAAGTAGAGGTACTGGGAGTCAAAAACAGCGACACAAATAGAAAATAAGGAGAATAAAAAATGTCAACCTACAAAAAATATCTAAATATATAAACAGTAAAAACAATATTTACAAACACGACTTTATTTAAATGAGAGAAGGAGCTGTACAAACTTTTTCAGGAGGGTGAAACTGTTCTTGTGTTTTGGTCCCGATGAACCGAGGGGAGTGTCGCAAAAAAGTTTGTGTCCGGGGTGGGAGGGATCAGCTACAATTTTACCTGCATGCCTCGGGGTCTTGGAGGCGTACAGGTCTTGGAGGGATAGTAGAGTGCAGCTGATCGCCTTCTCAGCCGAGTGAATGATACGCTGCAGGCAGTCTTTGATTTACAAACAAAATAAGACAAAACTATGCGCACCAACACAGCGAAGCAGCCATCCATTGCGCCACCTTAAATGCATGCCATTTCCCATCCATTCGAATGTGACTTGAGTAGATTGCTTTGAAATTCAGTGCACACATTCATGCCTCTCAGGATAAATTGTAATCTTTTTGTTATCACCAGGTTAAAATTTTA
>JAJHUR010099941.1:0-11160 GCA_027495735.1 Lutjanus campechanus | reverse complement strand
AGCTAACTAAATCAGATAACGAGCTAAAGTAGTTTTGTGTTTGTACATGTGGTATTTATTCAGTTTCGCGGTCTATAGAGGGCATTGGCGTTAGCTTAAATTGGCTGCATCTCTTGCTAGGTCGTTGCTAAGGGCCAGGTTACTTGCTGGAGTAGTAGACGAGGTTTCATTACACAGGAGTTATAATGACCTGGCTGATTGTTTTCCAGTTATTAGTCATATGGGAAACCGTTTTAACATTTAATCGCTAGGCTGGATATGTATTGCAGATATCTGTAATTCAATTCTTCCTATTCAAAAATAACATTTCAGATATCCACAACGTCATTCTTACGAGGACAAATTACGTCACTTTCTCCCATTCATGCGTATATGGCAAGCCGTTTTAACATTTAATAGCTAGGCTGGATATGTATCGCAGATATCCATAATTAATTTCTTCCTATTCAAAAATAACATTTCAGATATCCACAAATTCATTCTTCCTCTCCACAATTACCATTTCAGATATCCACAATGTAATTCTTACTAGGACAAATGACGTCACTTTCCCCATACACATGAATGGGGTTTGTCATTACAGATATCTGTAATTAAATTGCAGATATCCCTAATTCCATTTAAAGATATCTACAATTGAATTATGGATATCCATAATTCCATTTAAAGATATCTACAATTGAATTATGGATATCCATAACTCCATTTACACATACAGTACACATCACTCTGTGCTAATAACCTGACGCAGTTTGACATCTACATTTAATTAAAAAAAATTAATCTGTCAAACTAGTCTGAGCTAGTCTAAACGTCTTCAAAAAAGTTGCTTTCAATTTAATCTTCCTGAGATTGTAGAAGGCGAGGTGCCTCTGTTATATTGTATATGCTGCAATACTAACAGATACCTCATACCTCAATAACATTTAGGTACTTATAAATGTATTCCCCCTGCTGAGAGAAGAAAATTAAATTCTGCAATAAAGAGGAAACAAATTAGCTGTGCTGTCAGTTAGAGCAATATCACCAGCTATACTTTATATATTCAACGATTTCAAAACTTAAAACTTCTAAACAGTTCTTTGTTTGTGAAGTAATACAGACAAGTTCTCCCTGAATGAAAGTGTGTTGAGAGAACCAAAGATCTTGTGAGAGACAGAAGGGTCACGACTTGAGGTCACCTCAGTGTAAATACCCTTCTGATTCTCTGTCTCTTTCTGCAGATGTTTGAACCCTGAACAGTGATCCGTGAAGGTGCCGCGTCACGCATCAGCTCTGACCGATAAAGGTGAGGGGTGTGTGTGTGTGTGTATGTGGATGAGCAATGTAAGAAGTCAGTGTGACAGGAGACACATTTGTGTTTTTTTTGTGTGTGTGTGTGAGGTGAGAGCAGGACTGAACCTGAGAGCAGATTTTCAAGTAAACAAAAATCAAAACTCAGATTTAATTTGTGCTTTTATCTAAAATGTAGCTCTAATTTAATTTGGACATTACTGTGGCGATTACCATATAATGTAGTTGAATTTCACTTTAATATATTATATAATATATTACCTGTTACCACCTGTTAACCATGAAATTATGTGACCTGAAAATTGAAGCGTTACCAAAACTCATTAGGATTAAATTGCACAGTCACAGTTACGATGCAAAACATCAGCAAAGGAAACACTTCTCCATTGCGAATTTTAAAATATAAAGGATTTGAACCCCCAATCTTCTGATGTAACACTGAATGCTTCGTCCAACATGGTAAAACAAACCTCTCTCCTGGTCTGATGACTTTTTTTTGGAGCAAAATTAGTCTAAGAATGAATAATGGAAAGAAACAAAAACATGCTTCCTCGATGTTCCTTCAGATCTGGCCGCTTTCAACCACGAAGGGACTCAAACCCACAATCATCTTCTTCTTCTTGCTGTGCTCGGGGCACTTTACCCACCAAAAATGTCTGAATTTGACGTCAGGGGAATGAGATTCAGCATTAAAGTAGTTCAAAGTTTTCACATAGTATTTGTTTTCCTATATAGAGCAAAAAAAAAAACCTTTGTTGAATTAGGGTCAAGATGGTGACATTCTTCTCAGAGTTTAACAGTTGTGGCAGGAGTGTTTGCACTGTGTCAAACACACCTCAGTCACATTTTCTCAAGCCTGGTTGGAGCTTTCAACCACGAAGGGACTCGAACCCTCAATCTTCTGATCCGAAGTCAGACGCCTTGTCCATTAGGCCACGTGGTCTCATGATATAGCCTATTTCACAGAATTAATCTTTCTAACAGAAATAGAAAGTCCCAAAATCGAAATCCCACACAGAAAACAGGCTGGGGTAGAGATACAAGCACATACGAAAATCTCAAATTTGTTTTGAATTTGGAGGAGGAAACACGCCTGCTTTTATGCATTATTTTAAACATCTGATATCAACACATTTTTGTTTTGTGCAAATATGGCAACACTGACCTCTTCAATAAGGTGGTCAAAGGACTGAAAGAGGGAGGCTTTGTTTGCACAGTCAAACAAATCTGCCACCAGTAGAAAACTTTAAAAAAAAATACTTTTTTGATGGACAGAAGTGTCCATAATCAGATTCTGTACAGCTGCATGTAAAGGGGAATATTACAAGAATATTCATTTTCATTAGCCATGTAAACAGCATAGTAGGAATATTGTCATTTTCAGAATAAGAGCGTCATGTGCCTGTAAATGTAGCCATTGATTTGTATAAGTAAGGTTATTACGGTCTCTGGCCAGTATGGGGATTGAACCCATGACCTTGGCGTTATTAGCACCACGCTCTAACCAGCTGAGCTAACCGGCCCCTTTTTGTAGTTTTTTTTCCCTCCATTTTTTCTAGAATTAATGAAGGACAGAACAAAAAAGTGACCTTATTGGTCGAATGCACGCTACACGTGATGAATACCTGTTGATTCCACTGTGCACGGCAGGTCTACGGAGCGTTTTGCCTGTAGGATGATGTTGACTTGCTCAGATTTTGTTGATGTGGACGTTTCTTTCGGTGCTTCTACCATAAATAAGCGTTTGTGCATGGCGTTTTATTTTGAAAATTGACTGGATTCTCTCTGCCGTTTTTGTGATCTGCTCAGTGCAGTTTGAAGTGGCATCCGTCAAAAACAGACTCTGCATGTATTTTCTGGGACGTGCTGCAGCGCCGCCCTTACAATTGAAGCCATCTTTCGAGAAAACTGTCGAACAAGCTTGTCTTTTTTGGACTTAGAATATTGCAACATGGAATCCTTCAGAAATTCATACAATATATTTGTTTTAAATAGAATTGTGTTTTTATTTCAGCCGTATTCAGTTGAAAAGGTAGTTTCAATTGGTTTAAAATAGTTTAGAATTGAATGAAAAAGTAACACGATGCTAACACGCTGTTCGTAATGGAATCAAGCCGTTAGCTGTGTGAAAGTTACAGTTACTCCATTGAAGCAATGGGACTTTTGTGCGTGTGTTTCTCGGGTGTCTTATTCTAGATGTGACACAGCAGACTGAATTGTTTGCTCCTTTCTACAAAGAGCAGGCAGCACCAGCTCTGTTTGACTTGTTCACTGGGTGGCCAGTGTGGGCAGTGGACCAGTGGCCTTTCTGTTACTGGCTCCACTCTCAAACCATCTGTTACCAGCTTCCAGAAGAAAAGAGACAAAAAGGCAGACTGATTAATTGCGGAATTAACCTCCCTCTAATCATATCAGGAGTCATGCATCCCTCCATTTTTGTTTATTGAGTTAATGCATAGGTGAAGTTACAACAGTTGTTCAGTCTGTAATCAGATTTTTGTCATGGGTTTGGGTTTTTCTTGAGTCATTTCCTGTTTTAATTTGAAAGAATCAGTCTTGGTTGATTTCACTTCCTGCCTTTGTTCTTTTCTTGATTAGTTTGACCTGCCCCTGATTATCCACCCGGTACATTTAGCCTACGTGTTTCCTTCCTTTTGTTGCCAGTTAATCTCGGGCTTTTCATGCCAAGCGTTTTTGCTTTATCCCCATTGTTTTCCCTGGACTCTGGATTTTTGCCCTGTCTTTTTTTTTTTTTTGGATTTGTTTTTTTTGCCTGTTGACTGCCTCCTCTCTGTACACCTTTGATTTTGACTTTGTATTGTTGATTTTTAGTTAATTAATTCATTTGAACTGCACCAGCTCTGCCTAATCTGCCTTTTGGGTCCATCCTCTTGTTTTGCTACCTTGCGTGACTTGTCACAGTCCAAATCTGCACATTTGTTGAGGGGCCAAAAAGCACCCCAGTGAGGTCAACATAGCTAAATTTAGGTCTCTTGGCAACAGGAATTGTTGTACTTTTGAATTTAATCCATTATTAAGTCCAGAATTAATTTACCTTGAAAAGAGGCCTAATCCTGACTGGCTGTGGACGGTGATAAGAGAGAAAGTGAAAGTACTCTGCATACACTTTTGCCTCTTGACGTTTTCTATTTTGCTGAAGGTCACTGTTTACGGGTGAAGACACAGGACGGCCTTCAGGTAATCTGCAGACATTGTGCAAAATCTCCATAAAGGCCTCCTGTTCTCCCCTTTCTGAAACTGCAAATGTGCATCATAAATCAATGACTCTGCAATGGATTCAACCAAATAAGAACACTGAATAATACAGAATTAACAGAATAACATATTTGCCAACACTCTGGCGACTGAGATGGATCGTTCAAGAGAAGAAAGTAGTATATATAAGACAGTATCTTATTTTTGTGGCTTCACAATGAACCCAGAGAATGTCACGGCAATACTCACAATCATTACCCAGCTCTCATGTAACATTCCTGTAACATTCTCAGAAAGATCCAGACAGGTTTTTACTTGAGAGCCCTTCAAAAACATACATATAAACAACTGTATGAAGTGATGTTTTTGGGGCGGAATGTTTGTGATGTTCCCCAGAAGTTCCCTGCTGGAAGACTTTTAGATAAACCACAACCCTCAACTTTTAAAGAATGATATGTAAATGTTTTTGTACAACGTTATAACCTTCCCAAAAGTTCGAATAACCATAAGACCTTACTTTTTGGGGGGGCAAGTTTTTGTAGCGTTCCCCTTAAGTTCCCTGCTGGTAGACTTTTAGGTTACTCACAACATTCTAAGAAGGTTCTGTCAGTGTGTAACGTAACATTCCCAAAACGTAACATGAAAAACACATGACACTGGCAAAGGAGAACATCCTATGAATGTAAGCTCAATGTTACTTTTGGGTTGGAAACTTTCCTTTTACAATCCAGGGAACGTTCTGGAAATGTTACCAAAATGTCAGTTTTATGCCAGGTGAACTTACTTTACGTAGGAAAAAATGTAAACATCTAGGGAACGCTGTGCAGGAACATTCAAGGTTGCCTGAGTCAGAAACAAATGTTTCTGAGAACCCAGTTCTGTGTTTTGTATGAGTTGGTATCTGACAGTGCGCCTGTAGCCTCTCTGCTGTCTATACGTGTGTCTTTAATCTTTAATGTACAGTTTGAGTCGTGTCTGTTCAGCACTATGGGCAGCTGATTATTCATCAGCCTGAGGGGAAGATAATCTGTGGTCAGCTTGAGGAGCAAGTCATTTACAAGTTGAGTGTGTTGCCTGCCCACCTTTTACATCACATTAGTGATGATTTTAAACATCAGTCTCAACGCTGCTGCAGAGGACAGTTAGACTGTGTATCTGCAGTGTAGGCTGTAGGGCAGAATAAACCTAAATTGTGTACCAATGTCAGGCAGACGAGAGTCCCGGAGCAATAATTCATGAGAGTTGATAAAGAACTGAGAGCACAGAGGAGGATGGAGAGGGTTTTTTTCTTTGCCTTTAAAAGCAAACAGAGAAATAAGGCCTACTTGGGGATGATGGTGATGATTAGAGAAGCTGGGACTTGGAAGTAAAAAAGTTTAGATGGTGCAGCTGAACTTTCTTAGAATTTGAGATTGTGACTGAGTTAACTGAGAGAGAAATACTTGATATATGAAGCCTTTGGTAGTTTCTCTTCCATCCTCTCCAAAAAAAAACATGCAGTGACATGACATGCATATTTATGTGTCCAAGTGTTTTATTTCCTTTTAAAATAATTTAATGAATTCATGACATTTATCACTTTATTCTATAAAACCTGTTTAGTCTGAATACACTTCAGTGCATTCAAATAATAAATATTCTTTTATGTTTTGGCCTCTCAAATCCTTAAAAAGTCATATGATGCAACTGTCTGCAAAAAAAGAAAATAAGAAGAACACTCAATTTCAAGGCAACTATCTTCATGAGATTTTTGAGTCCAACTTTTAAGTTTTGATATAAACTAAACAAAGTTTTCACGAACTATAATCTTTTGTTGAGATAATCTACTTTTCTTCTTTGGGTTCTTTGGGTGCTTGAAATTTAAATGGTTGCAAATGAAAATATTAAATTATAAAACATTATTCACTTCAATGATTTTACAACAATTTTTGAAAGATTTTTTTTTCTCTAAAACTCAAAGATTCCAGTTTATTTAAAGAAGAAAATTAAATGATCCCATCAAAAGACTATGAGTTAGTAAAACTTTTTAGAAACGTAAGACTTTGAGTTGGGCTCAAATCTTACATAAAAATGAGATAAAAATTTACGTTGTGGTTACGTTTCCAGAACATTCTGGGAAAGTTAGTAGAATATTCCAGGAATGTTACTTGAACATTTCCCCCTTAATGTTCCCTCAAAGTTCTAAACATAAGTTTTTCTGACATAAAACTAACATTGTGGTTCTGTGTTCAGAATATTCTAGGAAGGTTTGTTGACTATTCCCCTTAACATTCGAAACACGTGTGGAACAACAGCAAGTCTTTCTACTGAAGTCCTAAACTTTCTGTATATTATCGCAACATTCTTAGAACATTGTGAGAAGGTTACCGAGTAGAAACCTATAAGGAACTCTCTGGAAATGTCATGGAAATGTTATGTGTTAGCTGGGAAGCGTAGTCACAAGTCATTGGTGGTTGAGTCCAAGTTAAATGGAAAGTCTTTGTGGATTTCGTCAAGTAGAGTCTAAAGTCTTCAGATATGTAACTCCACGCCTCTGGGATCTGGTCCTGGATGTCTCTATCAGAGTTGAGGCTAATGTTAGCAGCTCTGTCCTGCTTTGTTAGATTTTGTTAAAGTTAGAATTAAATAATAGCCTGATCTCTACATTTTCCCTTACAGTAGTCAGGACTAGCTACTTTACCCCTGCAATACCAGAACAATGTAATTTCTTCGTCTACATCTGTCTGAAGTTAAGGACCCACTGTTTGGAAAATTACAAAGAAATGTGATTGAAGGCCTGAAGAGATGGAGATGGTCTTAAAGAACTCCTCTCTCCTGGTGCCTTGTGTAACTCTAATGAAGCGCCACTCTTTTCTCTGTACTTAAACTTAGAGAGACACGCTGACCTCGACTGTGCGAGGCTAATTAATAATATTCAATCCATTAGGATGTACGGCGCAGCCCTGGGGACTTGTAAGACGAAGTAAAGTGGGCTGTAATTAATGTTGTGACCGTTTGACAGGAGGGAGAGGTCAGGTTTTAGACAATACAAGGTTAGTATTAGTTACAAAATCTATTCACTTCGAGGTGCTGGTAGAAATATAGACACCACAGTGTTGTGTGTCCATAAATTATAACAACCTGTCTCACATTTAGAAATAAGAAAAGGATGAATTGAGTAAGTTACATGATTATATGAAGTTTGACCTGCTAAAATGTATTATTTGTGGCCCACCAACACTGTCAAACCAAAGTAATAATAATTACTAAATAATACATCATTATACAACCTTGTTATGTAGAAAGATAAATAAATTAATTTTGTACTTTAAATCTCAGTTCAAGTTGCAATTTCTCTTTCAACCTCAAGGTGGCAGCAGCATCCTGTAGCTCCATTTGGCTACACCGATGACGCTTTTGACCCCTGCAACTAAAAAGAGAGGGTAGAATAAAATATGCATCTCTTATTATATCTAATGCATCTTTGCCCGTGCAGGCAGGAGGTCTATTCTTCATTAAAAGCATCATAACTCGCTGAATCTTTGACTGAATTTCAAATAGTTTGGTTTGTCACAAATGTAACACGTGTATTTATGATACAGGGCACTTGGTTAAATTAAAAATGCTGTTTTTCACACCAGAACATGTTGTTTTGTAGATGGAAACGGTAATATTTAAGATTAATTTACCTACGATAGATATGGTCCATAAAATGGACCAAAATTGGTAAAAAACAAACAAACAAAAAAACAAAACAAAACAGTATTGTTTCCCAAAATCCAAGATGACGTCCTGAAATGTCTTATTTTGTTCACAACTCAAAGATATTCAGTTTACTGTCAGAGTGGAGTACTTTTAAGAAGCTGAAATCTGAGAATTTTGACTTTTTTTTTCATGAAAACCGATTAATAGGTTATCAAAATGTTTTACAATAAATTAAATAATCGATTAATTGTTGCATCTCTACATCACTGTGATTATAAAACACCCATTGTCACCTACTGACCATTCTTGGTATTGCTGGTTGAACATAAAATAACCAAAATAGGCCACTGAACTATTGCTGTTTTATTATTACTGTTAATATAATATAACATTTACATGTGAACGTGTTGGTACGCCCCTCATCAGTTATCCAGTATACAGTTAGACGTGCCTGTCTGCCTGTACAAGTCCCACCCCACATTCTCTGAGTTAATATGTGTGTGTGAGCATGTTAAAATAAAGCTGACATACAGATTAATGTCAGCTTCAAGGACCTTTTTAAAGATTCCTGACTGCTTGTCTTGTTATCTGTGAAAGTTCACACCTGAGAACCTTACATTTGTCTGCACTGCCATTTGAACTGGAGACAATCCATGGTTCACTGAAGATAAACTTGTCTGAGTGCAATGAATTTATATCTGACTCTGTTAGAGTCCTAAAGTATGACAATTTGTCCTCCTTTGTAATGCATTTAGACAACCCTGATATAAATAGATACTGAAGTGAGATCCTAAGTGACCGCCCCCCCCAAAAAAACGCCTTCCACGAAGGCTCATTAGATTTATAGATTTGGGATGAAACTATTTCTGGGTTGTGAGACACGTATTAATACTCTGCCTCATCCAGATCTATGCAGCAGAAGATATATGAGCTCCAGATTTGGAGCTGTGGGTATTTTTCACAGTAATCTGGAGGGATAAATAACAGGATCTCACTATGAGGAGTGTGTTATGTCTGCAGATGAGTTGATAAAGGATCGTCTGAGAGGTTTTAAAAGTTGTGGCTTATTTATTCTCTAGAGGATGTGACAACGATGTCCTTAAAAAAAACAGAGTTCATTTCTCTTTCTCCATCAAACAAACACAGATTCCTTATTTCCTGAGGGGGAAGGAGGAGCAGGATTCTGATAAATGTTAAGTTTTGTTTTATTTTATGGTCCAAAGAAAAGAAAAATGATGCAGCACTGTCTTGTGATAAGAAGCAGCGACACATCTGACCCATCTGTGATACTCACAGACCCATGAACAGGCAGGAGCTGAGTGAAAATACAACTAGAGAGGTTCAGTGGTTGAAATCTTAATTAGAAATACATCAATTTTACGATTCTAATTCAAAACCGTGGAGCTCTAACTGGAGGAAACTGTCCTTAGAAGAAAAAAAACACATCTTCTCTCATAGCTGATGTCCAAAATCTGCACATTTGCGTTCAAGTGACTGAATTGTGACTTTAAGGAGGAAATAATGTGACATTGTTTTGGAGACACAAGGTCCACAAAGGGAAAAGGTTGTGATGATAAACAAGGTTGGACTTGAAGGAGTTACTATAATGAAAACTATGATTTTTCCCTTTTAACCAAAGTGTTTTTGTCAATAAAACCCAACCGTCACCATCATACTTTAATATCAGAGTTAATTTAAATGTTTGCAACAGTGATTTGTGACAGTTCTGAAAAGTACCAACAAATGATGGTTATAAAACACGTCCTTCTGGAGGGAAGAAGTAAACAAAGTATTCAGTAATTTAATGTGAAGGCCTTGGTGAACTATAAAAGGATTTTCACACTGCAGCCGACAGTTAATAAATAAACAGTGATACTATTTATAAGACAAAATGAAAAATATTAAAAATGCCATGACTCATCTTTCTTTGAAAGTTTACATTTTCAAATGAGCTGATTTTCAATTGTTCAAGGATTAAATCCAAGCCTATATAAATGACAAATACAGCTTTAGTTGTAAATGTTTAGGTTACGTTTTTGGGGCAGATGCGCAGATATTGATGCTGTGTTGGTCAATATATAAATTTAGAATATTTATACCACTTTACCTTTCCGTCAGACAACGTTTTATGACAGGAAACAGCCATTTTTTAAGCCAAAGATCACTCTCTCCAAATCAACCAAACTCCATTGCCAAAATCAGTCATTTTACCTCGGAGAACATGGGAGTTGCTACCGAAAACTATTAGTTTGTTTGTGTTATTCTGTGACTTTTGTGAATCCAAACTGTTCCTTGAAAACGTGGAAGTCACACACTAACACAAACAAATAACTGATTGAAGCAGCGGTAGACCAGCAACTCCCGTGCTCATGTGAGAGAGAGCAATATTTGACTTATAGAACAATGGTTTCCCCTTCCCACACTGAAAATACAGACCGCCATCAACTGTAGGTAAAACGCTGACTATGGATAAATGCCCCACACAACCCCACAACAATCTGAACTATCCCTTTAACAAGACTATACTGCACCTTCTATGATCTCAAAGTTGAGAAGTGCTGCGATTATATAAACTTGTAAGAACATTTAGAGCTGAGACAGGCTCATCTAATTGAAGCTTTCTGTGACAGATATTGATTATTTTCACTCGCAAAAGTGACAGAGTCATTAAATGTTGAAGCAAAACCTTAATTGTTCAAGCATGAAATGTAATTCTTGGCTGCAGTTCCACCTTTACTGTAAGATGTGGGAGCACCAGAAGGGTTCAATGACACCAGATCTGCACGACTGGCTCAGGTCCTTTGTGGATTATCAAATATACAAACTCTTAACATTAGGAAGCATACACAAGGGAATTAAACAGATAATACATCTAAATATAACCAACTTTTTCCTCTTTCTCAGCTACTTCCCTCCAAAGTCCCCAGTCAGGATGTACTTTTTTGATATAAAACTTTACGCTCTCAC
>JAJHUR010099939.1:0-14710 GCA_027495735.1 Lutjanus campechanus | reverse complement strand
TTATATATATATATATATATATATATATATATATATATATATATATATATATATATATATATATATATATATATATATATATATATATATATATATATATATATATATGGCTACACCACCAATTATAAAATAGTTAAAGAACTCCATTTGGACCAGGAACAAAATTAATTCATGAACTTATTAATTAATCAGTTGTAAAAGTTATTCTAACTAGAAATTATGGTTATTTAAAACTAAAATAAAAACTGAGCTAGGTGTGAAAAAAACATTTTAGTTAACTGAAATATAAATAAAAATGGAAACTAACTGAAACGATACTGTATACTTCATAAAATTAAAATAAAATTAAAATATGCAGGAGGAGTGAGTCATTTGCTTCACAAAGTGTTGTGTTTGTATCGTAATACCCATTCTGAACTTTTTAATTCCCTGACAAATAATATTATGACAAAAAATACCTAAAACTAATACTGAAACTAATGGGAGACTAAACTAAAAGTAAACATTTTAAAACATTTAAAACTAAACTGAAGCCAGTAAACCCAATCTGGAAACTAACAGAATCTAAACTGAATTGAAAAGTAAACTTAAAAACGAAAAAAACTGTAATTCCATGCTGTCAGACTCTTATTTTGAAAGCGGAAACCGGTAGTGTTAGTGTCCACTCTTTCCAGCTCGACACTGTTGGTTTTCAGCAGCACAGCATGTATTCTCAATCTCCGGACAGCTCCTCCAGCACAGCCGCACCGCTGTGACAGGCAGGAGGGAAACATCGGACAATGGAGACGGTCCAGCCTACAGGGACACACCGGGGACACGGATCCGCGCTGGACATCACAGTGAATGTTATTTCATCTTCAGCATTCACCTGTGCGCGTGCATGTGAGGATGTACTGTGCGTCTGGGTTGATTTTTCATCTTTTCTCCTGTAGACTTGACGGATCACTGGAGGGGTTAGTTTGTCTTTGTGCAGCCGGGTTTGGATGCTGATGCTGCAGATTCGGAGCAGATGATGCTCCTCAGTGCATTGTCCCTTCTGTTGTCTCTGTGGTGAGACAGAGACGTGCTGTGCTGCAGCGAGCTGCTCATCAGATGATTCTCCAACAACTCAGGGTGAGTGACAGACGGTCTGCAAATACTACTGATATAATCAGCCTGGATGTGGCTGAATGTGAGCGCGCCCTGCTCTGCTCTCTGCAGCTGCTGGACTGTCGGAATGCAGGAGGCTCAGTGTGAACTGTCCTGTGAGGAGGAGCTGATCAATTAGACTGCTTTAATGTCGATTACAGTCCTCGTCCTGACTGTGTGTGTCACATAATCAGCAAAGTGTGTCTCATTTAGAATTTATCTTCAGGGTGATGGCCTCCTCCTGCTCTGTCACTGAGCATCTCTGATTTTACATAGATAGATAAATAGATCATCCCTGGATTGAAATTAAGTTAACACAGCAGCCAGGTACATTAAACTACAGTCAAATGTAAAGACAAAATTGAGGCTTGACCGATACTGGATTTGTGGGGCAGATGCCAATCCTAACATCAAGGATTAAAAAACTTTAGATATATATATCTGCTGATCTATATTGGTTACCAGACACTTGTGACAAAGGTATGTAATGATGGTAGGATATTTTATAGTTAAACAATAAACTTTATTGTGCAAAAATGACCCCAGGGCACTGAAACAGTCAATTTTCACTCACATTTTCACTTGTGGAACTTGAATTAAGAAAAAAGATGAAATATACATGAAATACTGCACATAAAACTAAAATATAAAGGTAAAAAAAAGAGAACAATTTGCATTTTGTAAAAAAAAAAAATTGGTGCATATCAGATGACATACTGTATATGCTGATACTGATATTGACCAGGCTGTGATTGGCCAAATGTTGGCCAAAGATATCAGCTGACTGACATATCGGTCAGGCTCTAGACAACAATACACAGTAGTGATCCAAATACACAGGAAAAATACACAGTTAACAAATAAATTAGGTGCAGGTGAAGAATTCTTGAGTACAAAGAGCAAAGTAATAATTATAGTAATAATAATTAGGGTTGCACAATAAATGTCCGGCCCGATAAATTATTAGCCTTTCACAGCAATATCGCTCTATATTATTATTTGTGTGTATTACCCTCGAATATCTGATTTGACAGATCATGTCAAAGTGTTCAGTTTGAATTCTTTGGCAAAATGTTCTAGAAAATCCAAAGTATGTTAGTGAAGTTGTTTGATGAATGTTACTAGAAAAGAGTCAGAGCCGTTCTTTGCTTTTGTTGTCATACTGATGTCAGCTAGATTTTGGTTCGGTCAGAGCTGGAATGTTAAATTGTCAATTAACAATCCGTCTTTGTTCGCTACATCTGAGCCTTTCTTACTCTCAGGTGTGCAGAGTACTGGTTGTATGAGCCTCTTTTTAATAGACAAAAATGTCAAATCATCACTCATTTTTTTTGTATTGGCCATAGGAAGGTAATAACAGTATCATATCATATTGGCTTTAAAAAGTCTATATTGTGCATCCCTAATACAATAGCAATAATAGTTATATATAATTATATATATATATATATGCTAATATAATTATATGATAGGATAATTAGAGCCCTACTCTTTTTTGGAATAGTAGAAATATACTCATATCAAATTATCGGCCAATATTGCAGTGATCACTCAAACATTTGTGACCAGGACATGTAAATGGAGACAGTATATTTTTCAGTTGAACGATAAACTTTATTTTCCAAAAAATTGCATCAGGGAACTGAAACAGTTAACTTTCACTGGTATTTGTAATAATTGTTAGTAACTGTAAATTTTTAAACAGCAAAAAATAGAACACAAAATATGTATATATTAAACTTGAATTAAGAAAAGGGATCAAATATCCACAAAATCCTGCCTTTAAAACACTAAAATAAGAAAAAATAAAATAATATTACTTTGCATTATGTCCCGTCAAAAAGGTTTGAAACTGGTGCATATACGCAGATACTGATGTAGACCAGTATAGCTGTGATAATATCAGCTAACTGATATATCCGTCTGGTATAATGTAATACTGTAATATTTGTAATATAGTGATAAATATATAGTGTATGCATATACACACAAATGTAAAAAATATTATCAACATCAATAATGATAGAGACATAATATCAGATGAAATATCATATAATATAATGTAAATATTCAAGTATTCCAGTAGGAAGCTGCTTTATTTGTCAGCACTTTGTCATTAAATGAACATTTGGATGTGTCATGTTGTTTCAGGTGCAGATCTTCTCCTGAGGTAGGACCCTCTCTGTAGTCCAGTTCCTATCCCCCAGCAGCCATGGACCCCCTCCCAGAGTACTCTATGTTCCTGGTGCGGATCCTGGAGGAGCTGGACACCAAGCACAACACCATGTCCTACCAGGACCTGTGTAAGTCCCTGTGCGCCCGCTTCGACCTGGTGCACCTGGCCAAGCTCCGCAGCCTGCTCTTCTACACGGCCTGCCTGGACCCCGCCTTCCCCGCCACCCTCTTCAAGGACAAGATGCGCTGCTCCATGGAGGACCCGCAGTCCAAGAAGCTCATGGTGGCGGCGGACATCGTCACCATGTTCAACCTGATCCAGATGAACGGGGGCATCGCCAAAGACAAGCTGCCAGTCCAGCACAGAGGAAAGTTCCACAGGAACCAGTCCCTGGAGGTGTGCAGGTCGGACAACGACGCCTACAAGTTCCAGGACATGGGGGGTGGGTATGAGCACATGGATCACTCCAGGGATGGACACCATCACCACCATCATCACCACCGCCCCCAGCAGCACCCGGGGGCTCAGAGTGCCCCTCCCGGTCCTAAATCGTCCGAGTGCAACAACTGCCAGCAGTTCATCCCCGCCTCAGACCCAAACTTCCTCCTGGGCGTCAGCAAGGACCTGAAGTGTAGAGCCGCCTCTCTGGACAAACTGCACCACCTGCCCCAGTACTCCAGCGGCAGCCCGCCCTCTCCGCCTTGCGAGATGCAGAGCACCTACTTTCCCATGGACATCGACAGCGAGTCCACCACCGACCAGGAGTCTCTGCGTCACATCAGCCATCAAGAGCCCTTCTCTGTCCACCCCTGCATCCAGAAGAGGAACGTCTTCAAGGAGGACTTCCACAACTTCGTGGCCTTCTCACCGCAGGTTGGTGCTTTTAAGATGCTGTTGAAGGATGAAAGAGAGGGAGGGCTGCTCTGATTCAGTGTTAATGTGGCTCTGCTGATGTTGGGATTTGGAACAGATGAGCGAAAATTCTCATGTTGTATTGCAGAGTAAGGTGACAGTGTTGTCGTACAGATGACAGACTATTTTGTAGACTCTAAAAGACATAAATCCAGATCAGAGCTGCAATCAATTATCAATTGACTATTGAATTCATTGCCAGCGAGTCATTTTTGAATAAAAGACGTCCAAATTCTCTCATTTCAGCCTCCCAAATGAGAATATTTTCTGGTTTCTTTACCTGTCTCTTACATTAGATCTAATATCTTTGGGTTCTGGACAAAACAAGACATGTGAGGACGTCACATTGGGCTTTGGGAAAGACTGATCAACATTTTTCACTATTTTCTGCCATTTTATAGACCAAACAATTAATTAATCAAGAAAATAATGGACAGCTTAATCCATAATGAAATTAATTGTTGGTTGCAGCCCTCATTCAGATTCTAGGAATATAGTTTCTAAGTTTACCGCTAATGTTTTCATATTATTAATTCATCATTTGGTTTATGAAAAACTATCGACAGATTCTCTCGTGAAGCCCAACATCATTTTTTCAAGAACCATATTTTGTCTGACTGACAGTCGAAAACAGCTCAAAAGTATTCAATTTGCAACATTAGAAAATGCAAAAAGAAATGCTTCTTGTAGCTATATACTATTTGCAGTATTTGTAATTATGTTGTATGCATTATTTGTATTATTTGTTTCACTAGTACACCAGAGCTGACAGGAGTTAGAATATCTCTAATGTACCTGTGATGCTGTGTTTCACTTCATTTGAAGATATGATGAAGTGAATCGTTGCATGACCAGATTTTATATGTCAAACCATGAATAATGATGTTTACCATAATCATTTCTTGTCTAGCAAATCTCAGTCGTAACAACAAACATCTTGCTGAAAATGTCAATTTAAACTTAAGTGCGCCAAAGTGCAGCAAATACAAAACACTTTGAGTTGACAAATACTTTGAGAAGTTCGTTTTTTGTGGGTTTGTTCACTGATATGTTGATGTATAATTCAGGTGGAGCAAATTGAGCACAGCTTGGAACAGTGTCTCGTGCCAGGTAACATATGGTGTAATGCGCGTGCTTTAGTAATCCGTGCCAAAGTGAGAACACAGGTTGGAGATTTTTGCAGTGAGGCTGCAGGAATGTACATCTGGCATCAGAATAAAAAGGCTTCATCATCATTCTGCAACGCACCGTTTTATGTGACGTAAATGTACTTTAAGTGTAAGAAAACAAGCTCTTTATGCTGAATGAACCCCATATGAAATGTTTAAATATTAAATTAGTGGAGGAACAACATTGATGCATCACGGTAACATATGAGCAACATTTTAATGCACTTCATAAGTATGTAGGTAGCTCTTTATTTAATCCTTGTGGGGAAATTTCAGTCTCACAGGAGCAGAGATATGTTAGGAAAAGAGGGTTAATGAATCAGGAATAGCCAGGCAAGACAATAAAACAACAAAAGATATTAAAAAAAACAATGAGACCATGTGAGATCTGTGAGCAATATGCAAGTATGCAAACAGTGCAAATAAACAATACGTATCAATGAAACGGTCCACATGTACAAGTATAAGAATGCATCATATTTTGATAAATTAATCACATGTTTTGGAAGATTTTTAAATTAACTAGAATCTACAGCTCTTAGATACATGTAGTGGAGTATAAAGTAAAGTATTGGCCTGTGAAATGTACTGAAGTAGATGTATAAAGTCTCATAAAATGGAAAATTCAAGCAGAGCTGCACCAATTTGTCGATTAATTGATTGATCAGTTGCCGACTATTAAATTAATCTCCAACTATTTGTGTGATCGACTAATTGTTTTAACTCATTTTTTAAAAGAAAAAAATGTCCAGATTCTCAGATTTCAGCTTCTTAAATGTGAATATTTTCTGGTTAGTGACAGAAAACTGAATACAACATTTGAAGACGTCACCTCGGGTTTTTTCTTTTTACATTTTCTGTAACTTTATGAACCAAACAACTCATTGATTAGTGGAGAAAATGATCAACAGATTAATCAACAACGTGAAGCACTTGAAAATGTGCTTAACTACAATACTTGAGCAAATGTTCTTTTCGCCACTGCAGAAAACAGTGGAAATACATAATATTACACATTATTTATGTAAGAGGTGGAAAACAAGGGAGTGGCAGTGTATTATTATTAAATTATATATCAAAATATATCCCCTAACTTGTATATTATCCTCACACACTATCAATTATGCATTAACAATAAAGTAGGACTCACAGTGTCTAATTTATACACAGCTCTTATTGGCTGATGACTTGTCTGATGTTTACAGCACACAGGAGTCTGTTCTATTTTCTTGACATGGATTATTAATTCCTGCTTTTGATTAACGAGTATAAATACCAAATTGCAAATCTTGAAGGCAGTTCACCCCAAAATCTAAAATCCCCCCCCCAGTTTCATGTTGGAACTACTGTCTTTCTAAGATAAAGGAAGTGGTTCCGGTAGATTCTAAAGTGGTTCCAGTAGATTCCACTGCAGAAAGAAAGTAGTTCCTACATGAAACTGCTACCACTGTGTATTATCTTGAGTAACCAGGTCATGATTTTTGGAAAGAGACACAGGTTTTGAATTTTTCAAATGTAGTTTTTGGAAGCTTTGAGCAGCACAAGCTGTCATCTCGTCCTGTTATATTTGAGAGAAGGCAGACATCTCTTCAGCTGATATCTCTAAAACTCTGCAATTCACACCCAAAAAAAAGATGGATAAATAGCAAGAGCAGGGGAAAATGTATATCTGATTTGAGGGTGAACTGCCTCTTTAACACTAACCTCACACCCGTTTTTATTCTGAAGGTCAAAGGTCCATAATAGAAGTCTTATTGTTCCCATGAACACAACTTGACTGAGTTCTCCTTCAGATATTTATTCCCTTTACAGTGGATCGATTCTTTCAATTTGCATTTTGATTTTAACATACAACCCCTGGAGGGCTCCACAGTTTTGTGACATTTCGAAATTCCCCATTGTCATGATTCCTGTCTCTGCTGTGCTGTCTCTGCTGTCTTTACTGTGTCAGTGTGTTTTAAAGCCTCCTCCGTCCTTGTCTGGGTCGCTGTTGTAGGTCATCACCACTGAGTGCAAGCAGAGCAGTAAGGCTGCTGATGCCTACCACCGGAGGGAGCTGCACAAGCCCGCCACCTTCTTCAACCACAGCTTCGAACTGCCCTACAGCAACCCCTACTTCGAGCCCACGCTCAACTCCCCCCTGCAGGACAGACGGAGGGTGAAGCACGAGAGCCTGGACGACCTGCAGGCGTCCACGTACTTCGGCCCGACCACAGTTTCCGAGTGCGTCAGCAGCAGCAGCAGGAAGCACAGCAACAGGGCGGGGAAGCACCCGCCTTGGCAGGTGAAGAGCCTCAGTCTGAACACGGAGGAGGGCCCTCCGGACTTCGAGAGGTCGTTTCTGAACAGCAAACCGCTCAAAGAAAACCACCATCGCAATATCAGCATCATCAGCACGGACAACGAGCAGCATTTCCAGAGCCCGAAGGAAAAGGTTGTGGCTTCTCCATCTGGCTTTGCAAAGAAAACTAACGGGCTAAAATCAAAGGACGTAGCACTGATGGCGAGCGGGCCTGCAGGTATGGACAAAAGAGAAGTAGCCAAACGATTTCGGGACAAAAGTATGAACAGTCCGTCCTTTCAGGGAGTGGACAGCTCCTCTAGTGTTGGGACTCAAACGGAGCAAGCTGAGCAGAAGAAGGTGAAGGAATACCGTGAAAGACACCCCTTCAAACACTCCGACGAGGACTCCGAGATCATTAGTGATGATATAAGTGACATTTTCCGTTTTCTGGATGATATGAGTGTTTGTGACTCTCTGGGTGTCGTTCAGCCGTCGTGCTACAACAGCAACGGGTCTCTCTCTCAGGTAACACTGAAGTCTGAAGGCGACAGCTCCCCTGAGCGCAACACGGTCAAGCTAGCCAAGTCCAAGCTGGACCGTCTGTTCCACTCGCTGGAGAACACAGACGACGAACTCAAATCGAGCGTGTGCAAGCTGGTGATGAGGATCGGCGAGATCGAGAAGAAGCTGGAGTCTCTGTCGGGCGTCCGCAGCGAGATCTCCCAGGTGCTGTCCAAACTCAATAAGCTGGACGAGAAGATCCAGGAGCCCGAGGCCAACGGGCGACACGGGGAGACGGCATCCGCATCCGGGTCCAACGCCACCCCCGACAAGCCGCAGCCCCTCCCTCACGCGCACCCCGACACCGCCCTGTCGCCTCGCGTTTTCCAGTGCCACACCACCGGACACAATGTCAAAATGGACAACGGCTCAGCGGGGGAGTGGTGCTGCTCCGACGGGAGTAACGGCGACAGCCTCAGGGTCAAAGCTCTGAAGAAGAGCATGTTCACCAGGAGGTCGTCCCGCTCGCTCAACGAGGAGAACAGCGCCACAGAGTCAAAGGTGTCCAGCATCACCAACTCCCCGCGGGACTGGAGGACAGTGTCCTACTCCTGCGACCCTGCAGACGAAGGCAAGGACAAGGACAGAGACAGCAAGGACAGACATCGGAAAGCCAAAGAGGTACAGACACTCTCATTAATTTCACTTATACATTAAAGAGCAGCATTTGACATAAGTACAACATAAATTATGGATTGAGAAAATGGAATAATTAAAAAGAACAGATGCAGAACATCACAGAGGCATCAAATATAGACAAAGACACAATGGGACAGGAGAACACAGGACGCTCTTGTACATAGTGCTGCATCTAATGTTCTAGATAATATCCAATTATTTTACAGGGAAGTCACAAAATAATTTCATGATGCAGAATTTGCATTAAAGGGGTAGTTTGGATTATTTGAAGTGGGGTTGTATGAGGTAATTATCCTTAGTCAGTGTATTACCTGTGCTGGTTAGCACACTCCCGAGTTGGGCAAGTAGGAGCACCAGCATGGTGTGGACAGGATCAGCAACAAAACTTACTTTAGTCATCCAAAAAAAATAATATGGTTAGAATATTTTCACCACCTTACTTTGCTGTCAGACAGACTTTTCTGATGGTAAACAGTCATTATATAAGCAAAATATTGCTCTCTCTCGTTCAGCCAGACTCCTTTTGCAAAATCAGTAATTCATTAAATTGGTAGAACACAAGAGTTGCTGGAGTATCGCTGCCTCAGTTGGTTAGTTTGTTTGTGTTACCGTCCAGGTTCGTTGTTTTAAAGGGTCAGTTTGGATTCACTGAAGCCACAAGTCTGGTGGCTTTGGAGAGAGCGATACGTGACCACTGTAACAGCAGTTAAATCAGTGAAAATATTCTAAAAGTAGAGTACACTTAAACTGATTTTTTAGGAGGCTAAAATACATTTTGCTGCTGACCCTGTCCATGGCAGTGCATTGCTTAGCTTCCTACACCAGCACTCCTGCAGCTTCTCCAAAGTGTAGGTAATACACTGACTATCACTTCAGAAAAATCTGAACTATTCCTTTAAGCAATACAATCTGAAGTAATGTGGGGCCAGCTAAGTCTCCAAGGCACTAGGCTGGCCATTAAAGATGTCAGTATTGATCTTCCTAACTTTAAATGGATTGGAACATGGATTACGCTGAACTGGGGTCAGTTAAATCCTGAAATCCTGTTTAACACTCACTCCCCTGTCTGGGTGGTGATACTCAGTTAAAACAAATGGAACATTATTTGATCACCGGATCCTTGGAATGAATTCAGACGTTAAGTTTTCACGGATTTATCCCATTGTTTGGCTGTCAGATGGCTCTGTCTGTATAAAGATGACATGCTTCAGTTGAGTCACAGTTGAGATGTCCCGAGCTGATCCTCACGACTTGTATCAGAGCAGATCCGGGCACATTTTAATGAGTCGGTATAAACCTTGGTCACGGCAGCCACTTAGACATGAAATAGTGTAAACACAGGTGTTCTCAATGATACTAATTAAGGTTCTGTTCCATTTTGGTCAGACGGAGTCAGGGTGCTGCTGTTGTGCATGTTGGCTCACTTGAAAGGCTCTGCTTCACTTAATTAGTATCACTGGTAACACCTGTGTTTAGCCTGCTACCTTCATATAAATATGGCTGCTGTGAAAAAGGTCTGTTGGCTGAAATGAAGCTGATTCAATTCTGATCCTTTCATAACTGTGTTTTGTCTGTGAGTGTCGCACTGCCGCCCTCCTTTATGCCAGCTGGGCTCTAAGGTGCAGCATTTTCCTGCAGTATTTCCCAAACTTCTTTCTCCTGGAGACCCACTTTTTAAAAATAACAAACCACTGCGACCCAAGTCAAAATAAGCCTTAGTGTTCATTCATGCAATACTTTAACTTTCCTGACTATTTCTACTGCCGTTTCCACGTCACCCTATATTATCTTAACAGTTAATCGAAAACATATACGCATGTTAAAAGTTTAGGTTAAGTTTAGCCTAAATTCATTAACCGGCAATCTAATTGATTTTATGTCCTCTTATCAGGAAAACGACACAGGACATTTTAGCCTAAATGAGACAAAATAAGTGCATTTACATGGTATTAACAGGCTCTTGTTTTGTCCTGTCATCAGAAAAGCAATACACTCATTTTAAATGCTTTATAAAAGGTGCACTGCAGAGATAAATCTTAAATTCTATAGTTTTTTATTTATTTGGGGGAGTAAAATTCGAGTGTGTGAGTATGAAAGGGTATTTTGGTGCATTACTCTAAATTCTTACATCAAAGTTGGTAAAACACAAATATTTTTGTTAACACTGTCTTTTGCATTTGTACGAGCGCCCCTGAGGTCAGCTGAGAAATGAGCCATTGGTAGATCTGTAGTCTTGGTTTACAAATTGGCTCGCACAGATTTGCTCTTAAACCGTATCTCCAAAAAAATACATATAAAAATATCTGAAAATCAGATGAGAATCTGACACAAATTACTTTATTTGCTTATTTGACAGGAAGCGAGCACATCCATAAAAATACAAGGTATACACACGCTTTTTTTTTTTTTTTTTTTTTAAGCCTTTTCTGGCAGGACAGTATGAGATAGACAGGAAATGGGGGTGGAAGACGGGGGAAGACATGCAGCAAAGAGCCACAGACAGGAATCAAAACCCATAGGTGCTGCTGAAGACTGCGAAATGAAATATCTGACAAATCAATCTATTTTATCACATCAAAAATCATATAAAAAACATTATTACCATTAAACAGTCTTGCACGTTGATTTGTGTCATGGGCAAAATCTCTGTCGACAGATTTCTATCATCATTCAGTAAATATCATTTCTCATTGTGTATATTGTACAGCCCAACACTAATGGACACTAGGCTCTATTTGGAGAATCCAGACAGAACACTATATGTGGTTAGAGAATGCTTTCTTATTTTTTTCATATATACACTAAAATCATTTTGTGCATTAATTATCACAGAGCTCAGGAATTCTCAGAAAATGAGTTAATTAGCTGATGGGGACAAAAGTAATGGACAAATGAAATAAATGAGATGAATGTTGAATCATTCATGTCAAACACTCAGCGTTCTCAATGTCAGGAGGATTTTCTGCTTTTCTCTCCTTTGTAATATCTTTGGGACTTTGGGACAGCTGGTGGCACAAAACATTTCAACATGTCATGTAGGGTTCTGGGAAACTGCAGCTGATTTTTTTTTTTCACTATTTATGACATTTTATCAACTTAATCATCAGTCCAAAAAAGAATCAACAGAATAATTAATAATGACAGAAACCGCTAGTTGCAGTCCAGCCGAAAACACCCACGCTCCGTCATCATCGTCTGTTTCCATAATGTGAGTAACCTTCCGCATAAATCATATGGGATTAAAAAGCACTTCCATGTTCAACCAACACAGCAGCTGTGTGGAGAGATACCAGCAGGCTCCTGCGCCGAATCTGAGCTGAGATGTAAAAGGACTTCTGTTAATGCCATGTGCCTGCTTTGTCCCACATGGCATCTCTCCCAGAATGTACTGTACTAAGAATGCAGCGGTTTGGTTCCAAAAATGGAAATACTAATTGGAAAGTAGAGTGTATAATGCAAATATACCTTCAAAAAGAAACAGCTCGGAGAATACTTTCACAGCTTCATTTTGATTTCAAATGGATAGCTCAACATTTTGGAAAATACTTTTCTTTCAGTGACGGAGGTGTTCAGATTGTTACCGTCAAGATGTGGATGGATTTGATTTGACTGATTTTGAACATAGATAGATAGATAGATAGATAGATAGATAGATAGATAGATAGATAGATAGATAGATAGATAGATAGATAGATAGTGATACTCAATCATAAAGAATGTGCAAAAGAGAAGAGAAAATCACAACAATATCACCCAACGTGCTTTACGCTCCCCTTCCTCATTTTTTTAACACACATATTTAAACTTATATTTTTACTTTGTTTGATTTCTTCCCCCAGTGCATTCCACAAAATGATCCCACAAATTGATATGCACAAATAATGATAATAATGCAAAAACAATGTTTCAGATTTAATTTCCCTTTTAACTTATAGTCCCCCCGCCCATCCCCATCCCCGTTGTGTGTTTCCAGGAAGTAAATTATTTCTTGCTTTATACATAATTTGTGCAGTCTTAAATTCCACCAGATCCCTGAATTTCAATGCATGTGACTTTGAAAACAGATTATTAGCGTGTTCTCGATATTCGACATTGTTTACTATCCGACCTTATTGGAAAGTCTGCTGGCAGGGGAAAAGAGCTACCCTGGCTATGTTCAAGGTTCAAAAATTCACCTACAGTATCAACACCTCAGTTTCATGTCTGCATTGTGTCTTGTTTGTTGCACTTAGTGTTTTTAGATGGAGGTATGTGCTGCATTGGGCTGCACCAGCCGACTGTCATCGACCACTGAGGCCACTGCCATTGTAACATCGTGATTTAAAAGCTATGTATTCAAGGTAGTGTGTCCCCTCAGAGTTACTGTGAGGCAGGAGCTGTTGGTGAAGTTAAGTTGTTGACATTTCATTTCATTTCTTATTACGCAGGAAAAGATTAAAAGTAACATTGCAGATGGTAAAATCAGTTACAATTAAACCGGCCTCACTCAGTTAAAGCTGGTTTACAGCAGGTTCCTGTTCTGTCACACGGACATTCAGAGAGGAGAGGACTTAAATAAATAAATAAATATGGACAGATATTATATGAAATCAGATTAAATCAGTGGTTGCAAGTGTCCATCAGATAGTGTTTACATGCCTGTTTGAAATGTGTAACAGAAGTTATTGTATATTATATATAATAATGTTACAGTGAGCCTGAACCTTTTTTCGTAGAAGCCCTCCTACTTCAATGTGTGAAAATGAAAAGCCAGCCTGTGCACACGTGTACATATGGCAAAAGAATAAGCTATAACATTCAGTTATAACTGTATCATTTTTTTTTCAACTTTTACCTTTAAATGTAATGTAAATTAAATTACTATATGTCTCTTTTCAAACATTTTCTGTTTTAACAACCAGAGTAAACTACACACTCAGAATGATTCAGTGTCTCAGAGCTTGATAGTTCACAGAGGTGTGGACAACTAAGTAGCCTATTATTTTTGATTGAGGGCAAAAAAGTTTTTTAAATAATTTTGTATACAGATATTTGTATAAACTGTGATTAAATTAACATGTGCAAATCTAATTTTGACAACATCAGAGCAGACAAAGTTTTAGGGACCCCCGTGGTCTTTGACGCCCACCCTAGGGGGGGCGCGGACACCAGGTTGGGAACCAGTTTAATATAATCTGGGATCTCATTCTGTAGTTTGGTGTATGTGTGAGACAATGGACTCTAACCACAGGTGTTTTTGTATTCCGATGCACGTGAGACGTGCGTTCCTGTCTTGCGCTGTGTCTTGGAACCAGAGCAGTGACTGCTGGAGCCGTGTTATTGTTTTGGATCTGATAATAAAATTTAATAGCTTGAGTATCAGAGTAGTTCTGAAAAGTCATGGTGTTAGAATGTGAAAGTGCAGCAGTGAATCCCAGGGAGAATGTTGCCGTGGATCTTATAACATCTGTTGTATAATCTTGCTGTTGTTTGGATAATTTCCTTTGTGTTAAGGGACCAAATTGGGAGACAGAAGGATATAGTTGAAAGAATTATTGCATGTAGACGTGTGTCAGAGACAGTATGAGTGAGATATGGTCTGATCTTGTTACAGTTTTTGGTTAAGTTTCTTAATGTGGAGCATGTGGGAGAGAAAATAAAAAGGAGCTGTTGCTGATGGTGGTTGTACTATTGTTACGTCTCCATGTCCCCTTTAATCATTTTCTTATTAAACCTGTCCACTTAGGTGAACCCAAGACGCTCGGCAGCGGTGTGTCTTTTCTGTGGGCTGCTGTTTCATTCAACTGTCCTGTTGTTATTTGCACTATTGTTTCCTTAGCTTAGCTTCTTCAGTGTAGCTAG
>JAJHUR010099938.1:0-43455 GCA_027495735.1 Lutjanus campechanus | reverse complement strand
AACAAAAAAAACAATAAAATAAATCTTTTGTCCACATTAGACATAAGGGTTGTCACTTTTCAGTTCAAATTTTCAGTCAAAGTTAAGGTAAGTTAAGTAAGTAAGTTAAATATTTGACCTGTTCAAATTCAAAATGTACAGTCTGTTAGTGCAGGAGACCATTTGAAGTAGTTTGTCACAACGTCCAGCAGAGGGCAGTCTTAAACTCTTCAACTGGCTTGATCCTTTGCATGCCCTACTGACCCATGAGTGAACTAAGGTAATAAATAAATACACCATATGGGTTGTGTGCCAGTTATTTTGAACAACAACAAAACAACCACAAGCATAATTGTTTATGTATCATTAGGCTTGTTTTGTATCAAAAATATGATGCTTAACCAGTGTTATTGTAGTCTCAAATATAAAAAGTAGTAGTAGAGTTTTGAGTGTGTTGTTTTTGTCAATGGTTTTATTTTCTGGATATTTTTTTTCTACATTTTCAGTGTTGGTTGATTTCAATAAATAAGGATAAATTAAATCTTGAAATGATTCTGTATAAACTCAGCCACACACTTATTATCAACACAAATAACTGAGTTTTTTTCTTTCTTTTTTGCCCAAAGATGTGACCTGGTTGTAGAGTCTTACCACTTCTTTAGGTAAAAGATGTCTCCACCTTCCAATCCCATGGGTTGGCATGGTTTTGTATTGTCTTTCGTTTACAGAAGCTGTGGATGGAGAGAAAAACTGTCCATGTAAATATGCTTTCTATATACATCTGCTACACATCTTGGTATACAAATAAATAACACATTTTAAATTTATCTGACAACAGTAACACACAGATTCAATACAACTGCAAGGCATTTGTTCATAAGTCCTAATCTTATTATATAAATATTATATATTTACCCCAAACAGGATGCTGGATAGATGGTGTGGCCCTTTGAATATAAACAGTATAAGTATTAGTCACATACAGTATTAGAGGGACAGAATTTATAACAAAGATGATCGTTTCAGAGACATTTGGGGGGAAAAAAATATATTCAGCATTCTTTCAGCTAACCAGCTGATTAAAATATTTTTGACTGAAACTAAAAAAAACTGCTGGTTTTTACACCTGCAACTGTGAGGATACTTCCAGTTTAGTACAGCTTGGGTCATATCTTTGTAGTGTTTGTCCATCTCTTGTATAACGTTGCACTAACTAAAATAATTTCTGTATGGATGCAGTCCAAACATATGTTATTATGACCCTTGTTTTTATTTCTTTTCCTTTTTAATTTCTATTGTATGTCTATTCTATTGCATGTTTAGCTATATAATTATATATGGGACTTTACTTCCAAAAAACAATCAAATTTATCAGTACAAATATGAAATATCTTGTCTTTGTACTATATTCAGTTGAATAAAGATAGAAACAGATTTGAAAATCATTGCATTTTGTTTTTATTTACATTTTACACAATATCCCAAACTTTTTGGAATTGGGGTTGAATTACATGACAAAAATAAAAAACACAAGAGAACTGGAAACTTCTCTAAAAAATAGGTTTGACAGGGTGAGACTATGAGGCAAGTTTGAAACAAACCCTTAGGTCAAACAGACTTATTTGGAAGAGAAGATTAAGGCAAATGTCTAAAGTATTACCACTGCGAACATCATCACAGTTTACAGACCTACTTTGACCTTCTGTACTTACTGTACATGTGTGTACACACAGCTCCAAATAAAGTAATTTATATAATCCAGCTTAATTTTTGACTTGTTTACTTGTCAAACTGTTGCTGTCTTCCTGAAACTCAGCACTTGCTTTGTTGCATCAAATGTTACAATTAATAGAAAAAGTGCAAAAACTGTGGAAATAACACCCAAGTTGTGATGGAATATTTTCAATTTTAGATGAAAAAAGTACACTTTTTAACCGGAGGTTCTGTAGTTCTTGTTATGAAACATTATTATGATCACACCTTCACAATATAGCTTTCAGTTAGGCCAACATGAGGTATGAGAATTAGAGAAGTAATGCAAAGACTTACCGGCATAATGTGAGTGCTTGATTTAACACAAATGCCTGTTGTGTGACAGACACCTGCAACTGGACATAATACAGCAACATCAGCTTCCATATTTACAGCATAATGATGTCAATACTTGACAGTTATTGTCAGTCATCAGCAGTTATTAACATCACTGACAGTCAGTGACACTCATTCACTGCCATAAACTGTCATTGACCATCATTAATCATCATTTACAGTCACTGCAAGTCATTACGCTTATGAACAATCTGTTACATTCATTAACCATCATCAATCCACGTCCACAACTAACTGATCAATCAAGAAAATAATCAACAGCTTCTGTGATCACAAAGAATTTTGTTCCAGGAAAAACTTGAAAGACAGGTCCAAACGTGGACAGACATCCACGTGCTCCATGTGGACCTATTTTTCAAGTGACCTAGCTTTCAAGTTTGTAACAGGATTAATTACTCGATTAATCGATGATGAAAATAATCGTTGCAAATAAAAGTTGCAGCCCTGGAATATAGGCAGATACAGACACCACCGCACCGTATTGGGTCATAAGTGATGATTTAGTGTAATCAATAAATCAAATCAATATCATGGCCTCTAGTGAAAAAAAACTTCATTGGGTGGAAATGTCAACATTTTGTGACTTTAAATCAATAAATTACACACAACAAAGGGAAGACCAGCTGGACAAACTAACAATTAACACAAAACACAATCTATTATTAATTAACTATAAAATTAAACTGCATCCATTTTTTTATAAGCAATTAAGCGATATCAGCTTCTTAAATGTGAATAAATTCTTGTTGTTTTTTGTTTACTCCTCTCTGACAGTGAGCTGAAAATTTTTAAGTTGTGGACAAAACAAGACATTTGAGGACGTTATCTTGAGCTTTGATCAACGCTTTTCACTATTTTCTGACATTTTATGAACCAAAAAACTAATCAATTAATTGACAAAATAATCTGTAGCGGAATACATTTTTAAATTAATCCTCTCAGCCCTGTTAATGGTATCCAAGCAGCGCTCCTGCTGTTTGACCTCTGTGAACAAACCCAACATTTAGCGGAGGAGAGAAAACAGACGTTACCTTCCTAAAGACAGGATTCATGGCTCCACGTCTCCGTGTTTAACAGAAAACACACACTGAGTGTAGCGGTGTGTTTAAGTTAGTTAGCTACATGTAACGGGAATAAAAAAAATCAAAAACACATGCAATGCGTGCTGTAGCTACCAGGTCCGGAAGCGCTCACAGGAAGCTAGTCCGTCCTCTTTTGTGTCCGTGGTGTGAGCACGCCGGAATAAACGTTCCGGGGAGGAATCACAGACAGTCTGGAGCGGGACGTTATGTATTTTTGTGTATTACATAATGTAAATGTATGGAAGCCCGACGACTCAAAATTGGGCAAAAATAAAATGAAAAAGTGTAATCTATATTTAGCTAATTAAGTTAAGTTCTCATACATAGCATACATAGGAACTTCTATGTACCTATGCATGCCCTGGTCTAAAATTCTTGTTCGCCAGATGAAACTAAACATGTTTTTTGGGTACAGACCTCAATAAATATCAAATCATCACATATTTACTAGTTTGTTTGTTTTTTCAGTGAACATGAAAATTATAATGCAAAAGTGACAGTTTTCATTAATCAAATTGCATATCGCCCTTGCAATTTCAGTGAAAATGATCGCGATATGATTTTTTTTTTTCACCGAATCGTGCAGCCCTACTTGTATGTATGTATATGTACTAGTCCATACTTTAACTGCTTTTATTACCTTTTCCTATCTTATCATTTCACTGTACTACTTTACCAAGGGTCAGCAACCTTAACCCTAAAAAAAAAAAGCAAAAAGCAAAAAAACAAAACAACCACCACCACCAAATAATCTGGCTGGAGCTAAAACTATTAAATTAACCCTTCTCTCAGCTCTCCTGTAGATCTAACTGAAGTTAAATCATGTACACAAGTGTTTCTCAAATAAGGACAACTACTCAATCGTTCACATTTCAACAGGCTTTATTATTATGTAATAATTATTTCAGTTTGGCCCCTCACAAATCACTCGTATCAAAATAAGAATCGACTTTTAACATTCAAATATCTCAGGCCTAACATAGCTTTTTTTGTAGTAAAGTGCAAAATTCATCACCTGAAACTGAGAATAATGTATGACCTGTGCATAGGGACAATTGTTTTTTTTTTAACAATGCATTAACTACTTTTAAAGCACAACTATGAAAAGCAATGTCATCCTGTAGCCTATGTAAACAGTTAATAACAAATTGCATTTCTTTATTCTAACATCATGCCAAGCAGACACACTTCTTAGTATCCATGCATACGCACATCCTTACTCTTTGGCTTGCAATGGTTTAACTCTAGCATGAATGAGACAATCACAACAATCCATACAAGCAGGAGTCATTCAAGTAGATTGTTACCAGCCTTGCGTGTTTGTCTCTGTCAGATCAAATATGTTGCCAAAGTCTTGGCCTGTTTGTAAGGATACCAAACAAAAGGCTTTCTATAGTGATCAAAAACTGAAAAATGAATGGAATTGACCCTCCCTTGCTAAGTCCTGCCTCTGTTCGCTTTGGGCTCCAATAACAGTTGAGCAAGTTGGGTTCTCAGCAGAACCTCAGTCATCTTTCTCCTTTTACATTTCCTGTGCCTAGATATGCTATGTGCTAGGTTCATTTCTGTTGAAAAGAAAACCAAATTTTGAAGATTGTTGTTGCTGTGGGACCTGTTAAAGCAATATAGTTACATCTTACGTTAATCTGCATCAACTGTTAGCTAGCTAGTTACATCTAACTTTAGTTACATCTGATAGCTAATGTAAGCAAAATCCTAGCTCACTAGCTAGCTAATCCACATCAATCCTTAGAGAGCTAGTTAGCTCTCTAGTTTTGCTAACATTAGCTAACTTAAGATGTGACAACAGGTGCATTTGAGATGAGACAGGATTGTGCAGAATTGTTCACCAGCGACCACCACACAATGCATGCCATTAGATTTGTGCACAACTTGATCCCGACTTGCTCTGACACACAAGTTATGTCAAATGCAGTATGCCAAAAATACCAGGATGCCCTTCTGCATCCAGTAGCATTTTGGAGTATGCAAGCCAGCATGCTTTTATGGAAATTCTGACCCACAATCCTTTGTGATGGGTTCATGAGCAAAAGGGCCAAAATTTAAGGTGCAATGTTATGACAAAGAATGGAATTTTGATTGTGGGCATGGTTACATTTTAAGTTAGCTAACGTTAGCATAGCTTCCTAATCTGCATCAATCATTAACTAGCTAGTTACATCTAGGTAGTTACAACTGCACCAGGCTTTGAAGCCAATTTGACATTGTGGCCAAATTGTGTGATGAAAACGTCCCCTGACACACTGCGGCCCAAAAAAGATTTTTCTCATAAGCTTACACTGTGAAAAAAAGCAGCTGTAATACAGTGGATAATTTTTTTGGAGCTTCACAGCTCCAGCGCATTGACTCAATATCAGAATTTACTTCATTCAGTTCTATTTGTAAACATTTGTTTAGTCTAAAACAGCTGCATGTTTAAATCATTTTATCCCATTCAAGTTGGTGGAGGCTAAATTGGAAGTTGCCCCCTTGGCCTAAGGAAGTCTCTACACTGCTTGCTTTATGAACAGTGTGGAAGCATACACAGAAGATCATACATGGAAGTTAGCTTCATGCACCACTGAGCAGCTCTCATAGGAATGAACGGAGGCTCACTTCTTCTTCTGTATCCAGTTCTCCTAAATACACCCATGGGTTCTTTTTGGAGCAAGGAGCAAAGAGCAAAAAGTGATGGGACTTGGCAAGAGTCAATTCTAACATTTTCTTATCTGTGCCTGGAAAATTACGGAAAATTACTTCAGAAGCACTCTCTACTGAGCACCTGTTGTATCAAAAATTCAAGTGAAGTTCTCAAAACAAATTAGATCCAATTTGTCAACACTGTTGACGGCATTTTGTAAAATGTTTAGCAAAGTGGTAGAAAATCTGGCATCACGGACATGCAGAGTTTGAGTCCTTCCGGTCACATTCTGTCACTATACATTCACAATGATGTGTGTACGTATACAGCAAACGTCCTCTGATGTAAAGCACCAGTTCAGCAGTATGCAACACAGATTAAGCATCAGATTCACATTGGCAGATTCTCAGTGCACAGTTAGTTTTAAATCCAGCTGAATCAAAGCTCTGTTACCATCCAGTGTGTCATCTCAGAATAATGTGGGAGGGTTTGAGGCAAAATGTGGTAGCTGCTCGAGTCCTTAAAGGGACACTTCAGATTTCTATAAGTAGAGTTGTATGAACGACTTATCTGTTGTCAGTGAATTAGCTCCAGTAGATAGTGATCAGCACACCCCCTGTTTGGGAAAGCAGCAGGAGTACTGGGGTAGAAGGCTAAGCAATGAACTGCTGTGGACATGGTTAGCAACAAAATGTATTTTAGCCACCTCAAACAGAAGTGCACCTAAAAAAATCTTAAATATTTAGGATATTTTCACTGCTTCACCTTGCCGTCAGACAGCCTTTTCAGATAGATACCAAATATCGCTGTCTCCAATCCTTTCACTCCTTTGATGACTCTCACATTCTGAAAGCTAACAGCAGTCCAGTGGCTTTGGAGGCAGCAGTATTTCATATATATCATATAACTGCAGTTTCCTGCCAGAAAACAGTCTGGCAGGAAGGCAAAGCAGTGAAAATATATTAAATATAGAGTACACTTTAACTGGTATGACTTTGGTACTCGTGCTGCTTCACCAAACTGCAGGCATGTGGGCCACCATTTACTGTAGGTAATACACTGACTATGGATAAGCACCTCACACAACCCAACTTTAAAAAATTTGACCTATCCTTTTAACTGTACATGGGACATTCAAAGAGAGGATGGGTGCAACACTAAAACAGATGTTGAGAAGACCTTCACATCTGTTGCACCTGCCTGCAGATGAAGATCAAATCCAAAGTGCTTTAATAGGTGTAAAAATATACTCGTACAAATCAAGTCTTCGGTTAAACCACTCTCTCTACCCCTCCTCCTCTTCTCCATCTTCATCCTCGTCATCATCATCATCATCCTCTTCCTCCTCCTCCTCCTCTGGGCTGTAAAGATCATCAGCCAGTTCACTCTGATCTTGCACTTCCTCCTCATCATCGTCCTCCTCCTCATCTTCCTCCTCCCCCTCACTCCTCATTTCCTCCACGCTGCTGTCATCGAGGTCGTCATCGTCGTAATCGTCCTCCTCCGTGGCTTCTTCCTCGTTCTCCTCCGGCTCCTGCTCCTCTTCCTCGAGATCTGAAGGATGACCTGATGGGTGGACAGGATAGCAATATTTCATGATTTTTTTCAACCCCTGAAAATCTGTCACCTCTTACTTCAACATTGAAACTGCACTAATCAACTGTCATTTTTTATTTTATTTTATTTCCCCATTTTTTTGGACTTCTTGAAGTCTTGATATGAAACTTGTGACTCACCTGGTATCTCAATAAACATTCCTGGGATTGTAAAGTCAGACATCTTTGATAAAGTTCAGTCTGACACCCTATGGCGGGCCAGTTCCCAGATAGCTTAAATAAATATTTGCACTCAACACTCTGTTATCATCACTCATTATGCATCAACGATAAAATCAATAATAATAATGTATGAATATAGAGCATCTCACAGCACAGCTGTTGACTGCTGTAGATAATTTGCAGTGGAATTTTTACTTCATAAATTACAGACACGGCAGACAATTATTACAAGTTAGTAGAGGTCTCCAGGTAATTCTAGTCCTGTGCGAAAAGGGCTTTAGACTGCATTAGTTTTAGCTTGGTGCGCTCAATAATCTGCCAGCTGAGTGTATTTGCATAATGTTGTGTAAAATGCAAAATGCTCAGGAGGTCCAGCAGAGCTGACATAACTAAGAAAACTGCATTTCACCATTGCTTTAGGTAAAAAAAATAATTGATTACAGCTCCAGTTGATGACAGGATTTAGGACAAAGTCACATTTAAAGTTGAATTCATGAATGAAAAGTCCTTACACAGCGTACTAATGACAGCAACAATGTGATGTGGCAGTTCTTCATCAAGGAATTTTCTCATTTCTTCTTCCATCATCACCCCAAGAACCTCTGTCTCCATGTCAACATATTCTGGGTAGAACATGTTTTTTCTTAGCTGCCGGCGGCACCTACAAAACGCACACACAAACACACACCATGGATTCAATTTTAAATGAAATGATTTTCATATTTTTTCCATCCATGCACATTTTAGACTAATAAATACAGAGCTTCAACAAATCAGAGAAAAGTATCTTCTAATAACTAATTAATTTTTATTGTTAATTGTTATAAATGATAAATTGGTGTAAAGTAAATTTAATATCTATGTGTTTTGGACTGTTGCTCATATAAAACAAGCAGGGCCGCAAATAACGATTATTTCCATTGTCGATTAATCTATTGATCATTTTCTTGAGTCGATCGCTTAATTAATCCTGTCACAACCTTGTCAGTTGAAAAATACATTGAAACACCGGGAGCACCCAAACGTATGTCCCACTATTTTTCAAGTAGTTTCTGTAACAATTACTTTCATTACTGATCAATCTGTTGATCATTTTCTACATTAATTAATTACTTGTTTGGTCCGTAAAATGGTGAAAAATATTGATCAGTGATTTGCAAAGTCCAAGATGACCTCAAATGCTCCATGTTCCATCCACAACCCAAAGATTTTCAGTTTACAGTCAGAGGGTGGGTATGACTCTGTATGATGGTTAGCGACTGATTTATTAATTCATCAATAATAGCTGCAGCTCTAAAAAACAAGCTATTGAAATGGATCCCTTTGGGCTGGGGGAAATTTTAACTAGGCACCATAAACTATTATATTCTATTTATTTTATAGACAAATGATTAATCAATCAATCTATAAAATAAACAGACCATTAACCGATAATGAAATTATTAGTTGCAGACCTGAGCAAATACAGCAGTACTTACTGTTTTCCTGTTGTCTTGTACGCCTGAAAAAGGTACATAAACAGATGTTAGGATACAAAAACACAAAGCAGATTTCCATAAAAATAACTGAAACAAAAGTTTTTAATAATACACTTAATGTATTACATTGTCGCTGTTTCTTCTAAAACTGAAAACATTTCTCCTACATTTATTATATGACAAACCTCACAGCATGTTTCAGATATCTTAATATCTACTAACTGTGAACTCACATGAAAGAGTTTCAGGTTTTACTCTATTAACTACAAATCACAAGCAAGTCTCAATACTTCTGATGTTATGGTCTTTTGCAAACGGCCTGCCAGCTCTGAGCGATGTGTCTCACCTCGATGAAACGGAAAGGGTCATTTTCCTGCATGAGGCTCTCTAAGCCACAGCGGACCTCCTGGAGACGGGCCTGGTCCTGGCAGATCCTGGAGATGTTCTTCTGAATCGCCGGCCCGTTGGTGTCACAATGAGTGCGTGTGCATTCCCGCAATCTGATGACAAAGCGCAGTACTTTGGCCTTGAGCTCCTCGCCCAGCCTGGTCAGACTCTGGTCAGAGTCGTCCAAAAACTTCTAGATGAGGAAGAAAAGAGAACGAGGCACGGGATGACATCAGAATGACACATTATCATTTAAGTCATTTTTTAAGCCAAAATACAAATAACATTGACTAGTTCATGGCCCCTCCATGAGTAAATCTGTTGCTTTTGTCTGTCTTATGTGTGTGGTTTTGGACTGTAGGTTGGACAAAGCTAGACATTTGATGACATCACTTTGAGATCCAGGAAGTTGCTGTAGGCATTTTTTCAGTGTTTTCTCATGTTTCATAGACCAAATAATTAGTTACTCAAAGAAAATAATTGTTATAGTTATTCATTCAATTCATATTCATATACTGAACATGGTTTAGATGTAGTACTGAAAGAATGAAACATATAGATATGAAACGTGTAAAACAAGATGCTATAAATTAAAAACAGATCAAACAAAAAGTGGAGTTTAAGCCACATATGAGACACTCTGCTGCATCCAATTTCATCCCCTTTGTGAATTTTCAATAGCTCAGGATGTCTCAATACCATCAATTAAAATTTCAAACTGTAAACATTGTAAACCTGTTTCTATGCCGCAAGCACATCAAACACATTTTTCACACACATGCAACAGATACACTGTGTCTGATGGGTGTAAACGTGATCTGAAGTGCTTATGTAAGCTTCAAGTCAATAATACAAGCCTAAATGAGGTTGACACCCAATAAAAAAGCACTGAATAAACATACTCGTCTATATTTAGTAACCTAGACAGAACAGAGTGCTGCAAGCCAGAGAGGAGCTCGCTCTCCTCGGTTTGTAATTGCCCCAGACTCTATCCAGCCACTGGGAAGCAAGACATAGAATATTCTTGAACTTCATGTACAAACTGTACATTTCATGAAAAAATAGATCAGCAACATTCACATATATCAAAGGAAAACTGCACAGAAACTTTGGCTGCTTATCTGCTGCTAACAATTTGAAATGCGCAGGCAAAACGGAACCAGAACTGACCAATATTGCTGTGTCGCGATGATGTTTGTGACTTTGACATGGGGTAATTAACTTACCTTATTCTGTCTTTCCTTCTCCTTTTGCTCCTGGAGTTTTCTCTCTGCCATGCTGTACTTCCTCTCAACCCTGTACAGTTGCTTGTCCAGCGTGCCCTAGTGAACATGAGGGGGTAAATGCACAATGATACTCACAACTTATGTTAAGATTTTAAATATTTCAAATCACAAATATGTCAGTATAGGTGCTGAAAGCATGGCTGAATACTTCTGGTGGAGCAGGAGGTGACAGTATTATTAAGTTATTTCATATGGAACCAATACCAAATTCCTCACCAGATGATTGTTTGATCTCAGCTCTGTTTAATTTCCTCATCTGTTCTCTGAAAATGTCACAAATGTGATGCGACTCAATAAAGATGTGCACATGACAGAGCACCATACAGTATGCTGCACCTTTGATTGACTGTTGTAATTCTGAAACCTACTATGGATCATTTCAAAAGACAAGGGTGAGTGAAGAACAAATAAAACAGATTGTTACGCTCATGAAACAGACACTGGCTTCTTTTAGCCTATTGTTAATCATTAATGCTAAGAGTCAATGTGACTAAAATAGCTGTGTAATTAGTAAAAATACTTAGAATTTCAAATTTCTTTTCAGTTGATTACAACAGAAAATTATCAGTCTTATTATTAAGCCAAACACTAGAATCACTGCTTCCGGTCGTGGTTTGTTTATCCCGCCAACACTGCTGAAAAATTTAGAAAGTCTTTCTGTTGAAATCTGAAAATCTATTATTGTATTATTCCTAAGTTAAGTTAAAAAAAGGATGCTGGTTATTGGTCATTTCTGTCTGATGCCACTTATACAACATGTTGAATTCAACAGGCTTCTGGACTGAATATCCAGAGAAATGAGCTAGAAGCCTCTCAACTTAACACTGTGTTCAGGAGAATGACCGCACAGGAAGTGGTTTTAATTCTCCTATAGAAATACCACGAAGTCATGTGACTCTCACTCATTCACTCAAACACAGCCTTACACACACATACACACACACACACACTACAACAAATGACAGTGTTCATTCATAAGGATTCCAGACTCATCACGAGACTTTGTGTGAGCCAAACAATCAAAAAGGTGGTTAAACCAAACGGAGAAGGCTGCACAACACGATCTTTACACATTTATTTCTCAATACAGTGCTCTGAAATACTGAAAATGTAATAATTTATTTAGAGCTGCAATGGTAAGTTGTCTAAATGATTGGCTGATTGAAAATTTGAAAAATAATTGCCAACTATTTTAATAACTGATTTAAAAAAAAAAAAAAATGGCAGAAAATGCTGTTTACAGCCACTCAAATATGAATATTTCCTGCAATTCTTTTTTTTATATCATATTAAATCTAATGTAATAAATAAATATTATTATTATAAATATAAAATAATCAAGTATTAATATATTATAATATAAATATAATGTAGAATATCTTTGGATTTTGAACTGAAAACAAGACATTTGCAGACATCATCTTGGACTGGGATCTTTCACTATTTTCTGACACTATATATACCAAACAAATAATCAGTTCATCTAGAATATAAACAGTCTGCCATTTATATTCTATATTAAATTTCTAAATTGATCAATAGTGAAAATAACTGGTAGTTGGAGCCCTAAATGTATTTGAATACAGGGATTTTGTCTTGTAAAATTAATTTATGATTTGAGATGCAGATAAGGTAGAAAACCTACGCCATCGTCTGCAGATTGAGAAAGAGCAATTCCAAAACCTGAAAACAATAACAACAACAACAACAACAGCAGCAGCAGCAGCATACCTTAAAATCTTTCATCGTGTTTTTCAGGGTCTTGATTGTGTGTCCCAGGTGTCCTCCTTCGATGGTGCAGGCGTTGCACACACACACCTTGTCATCCATGCAGTAATATCTGGAGGTGCAAGCCAAATAAAAACACGATTTTATAAATGTGAGATCTACTGTATATTGAAAATACATTATTGACCTTACTAATGAAGCGGTGCTCCAACGCCACAAAAAAACAGAAAGTAACTGTTGGTTGCACAGTGTAATGGCTGTAGAATAACAACACTATCAGTGTTTAGATTGGTTCCCTACAAGTCTCACCTTTACAATGCAATTCTGTCTGCAAACGGTATTTATTCCTGGGAAAATAATGTCTCCATTATAGACTAAATTAACAAACAATTTCACGCTTTTATTCCTAATGTTTTCTTCTACCATTACTCCCCCTTCTACCCTGATGCCAGCCCATGCTGTAGTTACTCGTGTGTGCAAAGCAATAACATTATCAAACTAAATTATGCTATACTATTTATTATCAAAAATTTTGGCTGCAAGTAATAAAGTCATACCTAGAAAATGGTTACAGCCCAAACAACCTATATCACAAGACTTTGCTGAGATTATCAAGGATGTTTACGTTAGGGAGAAGGTGACACTTTCTTTAAAGCTGCAAGTAAGGAGGTTCCAGTCAAATTGGGCCAACTGTCTACAGTACTCTAATACCATAAAACCGCTATTTTATTTTGTCATTTATTTCTTCAGTGTAAACAATGGGAAAAATAATTTCCCTGTTAGTCGTCTCAAGTAAATTAATGAAAGATGTAAACTATGCTTTGTACCAGTCTGCTCCCAATCTCTTCTCATCTGTGTGTTTTTTAACTTTTCTTTTTTTAGTTTGTTTTTGTTTCTTTTTGATTATTTTGCATAGTTTGCTTGATTTTGAATATTTATCTCCGTTTTGTACTTGTCTTTCTTTATAGTCAGTGATTACACACAAAAAATGTCCTATGTTGTAAGACAAATTGATGAATCCTGTCCTCCAGGACTGTAGGACTATCAAAATCGAAATAGGTGAATAAGTGATCACAGTAACCCAAATCAACTTTGTGGCACTGAGAGAAACAGAATTTCATTCCAAGATGAAATACCGATCTTTTCAAAATATTAACACAGCGATATGAGTGTGCACATGCCTCCTACCTGTATATCTCATCATGATCTGGGCACTTCCTCTTCCAGAAGTCGTTCATCGGTTCTGTCAGTGGATGCTCACGGAATGCTGGTAATTCCAGGTGTGGCTTTACATGCTCCTGGCACATCGACACCTCACACTTCAGGCACGTCTTGACCGCAAACGTTGTCGCAGCAGCGGCAGCAACATCCTGTTTGTCGCCACCTTCCTGAGAAACAGAAGCAGCAGAAGACCCGCCCGCAGCAGCACTGGTGCCCGACGCCTCGGCGGCAACTGAGGGGCAGTAATCACATGGAACAGCAAACACACTTTTGCCTGGCTGTGCTGCCAGAGAAGATGACAGCAATTCTCTAGATTTTAAAGACGTGGCAGCTGCAGATGTAGCTCTGCGCCGGTAGTCGTCAGAAATATTGGCTAGTTTGAAGTTTTTCTGAAAGTTGGTGCCACACCGGTGGCTGTCGCGGCACTCCGGGCAGCGGAGGCGACCTCGGTCCGCTTGCCGCTTTAGGCGGTCCAGGCAGGTTTTGCAGAAGTTGTGTCCGCATGGAAGCAAGTAGGGGTCACGGTACAAGTCCAGGCACACAGGGCAGGTGAGCTCCTCCTGCAGGACACTGGACTGCTCTGACTGGGCCGAGGCCATGTCAGGATTCACACTGTGAGGTCAGAGAGGGGAGCCAGAGGGGAGCCAGAGAGGAGTGGTGGGAGATGAAAAAGTGGGGAAAGGGAGATGAGGAAGTGATGGGGGCAGGATACAAATGGTGGTGAAAGGTGAAAAGAAAGAGATGGGGGTGGGTAGGAAAGGGGGTATAACTGGAGAGACAGGAAGGGGTGGAGGGGGGGAGGGAAGGGGGCAGATCTCCTGATGTAGAGCTTCACCCTTTGTAGATGTCAGGTTGCTGAAACAAGAAATACTTGCCATTAAAAGTTGCTTTTAAAGTACAGTTGAAATGACTGGTCAGTTCATCAATTAGCCCATTTATATTATTATTATTATTATTATTATTATTATTATAGTATTGAAAGTACTGAAGATATTACAATTAAGACTTTAGTTCAGTTCAGTGTTCAGGGACGTAAAATGTTCGTAGACTGTTGTTAAAAAATAAATAATTATGCTATTTTATGTGCCAAGGACTTTTTTTTTTCTTTGTGTTGTAGTATGGAAAGATCAAGCATTGTTTTTTTGTATTGTACTGAAATTTTTACATTCTGGTATTGTTACAACTCTACTACAGACTGCAATGTTATAATAATAGATTAAGTATATTGTTAATCAGAAATTGTAACAATTGCTGTTTTCAATTTGTCAACTGTTTTTCTCGGTTTCTTGTTGGACAATACAAAAAATTAGAAGATGTCACCAATTTTTCATTTAAATGATTGATTATTACAGGGCTGCAATTAATTATTATTATCATTATCGATGAATCTGTCGGCCCTTTTCTTGAGTAATCTATTAGATGTTTGGCATATAAAATTGGCTGGAAAATTTACTAATTTTACTAATTTTTAATCAACTAATGATTGTTAATGAGTTTTATAACCTGTAGTTTATGCACACCTGAGGGTAAGAAAGTTTAAGATGTAGGGAACAAAGATGGATGATTTAATATTCCACAGCTCAGACCAAACCAAGTTTAAGTGACAGCACTATTACAACTAAAATAACTAAAAAAGTCCATTTCTGACTCATTTATTTATTTTTACTAGTATAGTACATCAAAAAGTCTTCTAGAGCCCCAATGATTAGTCAATTAATCAATTTGTTGTAAACTATTAAATTGATTGCAAGCTATTTTGACAACTGATTTATTGTTGAGTCATTTTTTAAAGAAAAAATGTCTACATTCTTTGATTTCAGCTTCTTAACTGAATATTTTATGGTTTCATTTGTCCCCTACAGAGCTGCATAATTACTCGCAAAATAATTGAAACTGCAATATGGCCAACTGCAATCAATACCCACACCAACAGAAATCACATCTGCAATTTTTTGATACAGGATAAATATTTTACAAAACAGCATTATAATGTAGTCCTGTAGTGCTGCAGAAATGCTCTGGCCTACAAATCTCTTCATATGTAAACAAACATGTTTTGAAATGTTGTATCATCACGATTTTGATATTTTCTTTCTGTAAAAATGAAAATTGTGAGGCAATTGTCATTCCCACTATTTGTATAGCATATCAAGTCAAAATAATTGCAATATGACTTCTTTTTTTTTACCAAATTGTGCAGCCGGAGTACTCTAGGAAAACTGGATATCGTTGGGCGGTGGACAAAACATGTCACCTTGAGCTTTGGGAAAGACTGATTAACATTTTTCACCAATTCATGGAACAAACAATGATTAATTGAGAAAAATGACTGACAAATTAATCAATAATAAAAATAATCATTAGTTGCAGCTTTAAAAACATCACAAATATACTTTAGCTTTTATAACATTTTGCCTACAAATACAAATCAAATGCTTTGACATAAGATGTAAAATCAGCTATAATTTCATGATCTGAAATAAATAATGTTAATTTCCCACGATCAGCCGATAGTTATTGGCCCCAATATTTATCATGCATCCCTACTTTTCTCTGTAATTCAACATTGTAAACTAAATATCTTTAGGTTTTAGACTGATGTTGGAAAAAACAGGCAGCTCGAATACATCATCTTGGGTTTCAGGAAATTATGAGTACCCTATTTTAATAGACAAAAATACTCAATTGATTAATCTGGAAAGTAATCTGCAAATTTGTCAGGAGTGAAAACATTTGTTAGCTGCAGCTCTAAATGTGATTAGGCCTTCAGTAACTGACTTATTTGAGAGTACATGCGAATCTGATTTACACCAACATCATCAGTTCCTTCTTCGTGTGTGTGCTTCGATTAAGGGTAAAAACGAAAGTAAAACACACTGAAACTATAGGCCTAGTGATAAACAGGCGCTGTTTTCCTGTTGGCTCAGTGAAACTTGTTAAAAACAGTCTCGACTTTGTTTTAAAGGCTACGACCTCAAGACAATCTGGAAACCTGCCAACCTGCTGCTGTGTTGTTTACATGAGACAAAAGGTGGTGTCCCAATTAGTCAGCACTGGTTTCCAGTCCTCCACCTGGCAGCCTGTGTTGAACATAACACAGGCATGTAAAGCTGCTCTGAAACCCCCTTCATTTAAAGTATCATCGTTTATTTGGCACGCTTTTCCTGGTGACCGTATTGACAGTAGGTTAAGGGGTCAACCAACAATTAGCTAACTTGGCTCTCTGTTAGCTTTACCCTAATCTCCCTCTGGCTGGGTCGTGTCTAGAAGGGAACCCCGGACCCGCGTTAAGATCTCGCGAGAGTGATCATTTTAATCAAAACCACGATTTTCCCCTAACTCTTAACGATGTGTTTGCTGTCCACAAACATTGCCACATTTTAACCACGGCGTTGTCACTTTGTAAAATGTGATTACTTTGTACAAGGTGCACAATGGAAAGACTTCGCGTACAAATCTCGCAAGAGTTTCGCAAACCAATGGTTCCCTGCTTGACACGACCAAATTGCTGGAACAGTGATGAGCTAAAGTAAAATACAGCAGACAGACAGGCTGTTCAAGCTACTTACCTTGATAAATGTAGGTACACATACGTTGCCTTTGTACAGAGCTGAAACACTAGTTTCCAGAGCTGTACAAATTGTCTGTATCACACACGATGATGCTACAATTTCCCAAATCTTGGGTGCACCTGTCGAGCTGCGGCTAACGTGTTAACGTTACGACCGTTAGCCCTGCTCTTCTTCTGTTCTCTGTGTCCACAAACGGTCCAGTCTGTTTCAGGAGTCCGGGGAAATATTCCAGTCTTCGGCCCTATCGTTACTCATCTGGAGCTTTCGGCAGTTGACACAAAAGGACGAATCGACACACACCTGTGCGACAGACAAACGGACGGCTAACTAACTGAGGTCGCGTATTGAAGGGAATCCCAGATCCACGAAAAATCTCGCGAGAGTGGTCATTTTAATGCAAACTATGAGCTTTTCCTGACCAGAAAAAGGTTTTTTCGGTCCCTAAATCTACCTATATCTTAATAACGACCTTATTACATTATAAAACAGAATTAGTTTGTATAAAGCCCACTTAGAAAAAAACAAGGGGTACAAATCTCGCGGGAGTACACAAATCAAGGGTTCCCTTCTAGTCACGACTGCCAACTGATGACACGGGTAGGTTGATGCGGGGAAAATGCTGCCTTCAGTGCTACTCGGAAATTCTGCTTTCACACTATTTTCCCTTTCAATGCTTGACCGTTAAGGGCGCTATTGCTGTAATGTCGTGATTTTGTAGTGTTGCTGTGAACTGTTTATAAAATTAGTTTTAGTCCGTCTTTGAACGGCTGTGTAATTTTTCTGTGAGTGCCATAAAAAGAATAAATCTGACAAGAAATAAGAACACAATTGTGGAAATATAAGGGGGAATAAATAAAAGAGGAAAAATGAATGAATAAATCAAAAGAATATAGAAATATAGAGACAAATGACATAATACAAAAGAACAATTTCATTTATTTGATCAGTTATTACTGTATATATTTATATACTATTAAAAATAAATTTATTTCGTTTTTGCATGTAAATTACTCAATTTTTATTTATTTTTACATATAAATTACTCTATTTTTTGTGTCTACTTTTAAATTGACGAATTTATTTATTTTTTTTGTCCTTTTATTTTTCCTTATTTTTCCCCTTTGCATTTGCTTGAATGAATACATCAATCCTGCCAGGATTCATGTGTGCAGAAATTCAGGACTCAGGCAAGGCAGGAAGGCCCAAAGCCACCTGAATGACAGCTCTTCAAGGAATAGCAAAAGCAATAATGGAAAACAAAAAGGAAAAAATAAAAGTATAAAATGTTATTATATTATATTATATTATTATATTATATATTATAGGGTTAATAGGGTTTCAAAGTATAAATGGTTTGTCATACCATGGACTCTTAAAATGACTTATGGAATGAGAAGATGTCTTAGCTTACATACATTTATTTTTATTATGTACAAATATTATTACAATACTATTAGTATTTTTATATATGTATGTATCTATTTTTAATTATTTGTTAACTTATCTTTGCTGTTTTTAAGTTTTAAGCAATACAAATTAATCAGTTAATCAATATTCTTACTGGAATAGTATGTACTGTATTGTTCTAAATAAAAATTTTTTTTAAAAACTTGAATTATTGTAATCATGGAAAAATGTTATACAAAAGGGGGGTAAAAACTAATCTGTGCTATATTATTCAAAATAGTGGTTGCACTCTTGGGCACATTCTTTTTTTATTATATAAGAATTAAGAATTAAGTGTTGTTTTAGTAAATTGACATTTGTAAACAATAGAAATGTGTACATATTTCTCTTGAAAGGCTGTTTACTTTTGATTATTTACTGTGGAATGAAAAGGAAGTAAGTTGCCATAGTGATTAATCAGAATCAGAATACTTTATTGATCCCCAAGGGGAAATTGCCTTTCAGTTACATCCCGTCCACTCATCCACTCATCAGATGTGAAATAGCATCTTTAATTTCATATTATTTTCATATCAAAACAGCAATGCTTGACAAATAAATATGTAAGGAAAAATAGACAGACTCCTCTAACTCTCAATATACCATATTTGAATTAACGTCAAGTACACTTTAAAATTAGTAATTCCGACAGCCCTTGAAGGCTGCAAACATCAGTACATCATGTAAAATCATTTCTGAGTGTTTTGGCTGTAGTTAACCTCTTAATAACTCACAGAGAAAGTAAATAATCCCATTGCAAGTTTAATTTTATTTCCAAAACGACTGAATTATTTGCATACATTATTTTCAATTACATTTCCACAACATAAAACTATTTATTTGAAAATTCATGTTAGAATATACATACATTCAACATTCAAATAGCAGAAATAGAACCAATAACTCACAGAACTCTGAAAAAGCCCAGTACAATCCAGTGCAAGATTTTTACCTCCTATTTATGTTTGTAGACAAGAAGCTGTATTGGAAAAGTATGTTTTAGAAAAATATTAAAGCTTTTCAGATTTTTTTAATCACATCAGTATGAATGTCATGTGATATTGAATATATAATTTTAAACCAAGTACCACTACCAGCATTTTTCAAACATATATTTCTTCAATTTTCAAACAGTGCAACTGCAAATTGCAATGTCATAGATTAAAGTCACTTAAGACTGATAATGTAAACCAAATTTTGAAACAAAGACAAAAACTGAATATTTACATTTTACTTTTCATCAGTCATTACAAAAACAACTGAGTGCTTTGGGGAAAACAACATGATTCCATGTATCTGTCTGTCCTACTTTTAGTAACTTTTACCAGCAAGACATTTAAAAAAAAGTCCAAGTTCTCTGATTTCACCTTCTTAGATGTGAATATTTTTTGTTTCTTTACACCTCTCTGACAGTTAACAGAATATTTTTGAGTTGTGGACAAAACAAGACATTTGAAGTGAATGTCTCTTGAAAGTCTTCACCATTTTCTGACTATGGCAATGTTGTTCTGTAGGCCACTCAGCCTCTTTGGTCCAGACTGAAGTACCAGCAACTATTGAATGGGTTGCCTTGATATTCGTGGTGTCAGGAGGATGAAGCCTACTGACTTTGGTGATCCCGACATTCCGTCTACCACCACCACTGGTTTTGTAAAGTTAATTCTCAAATTAAGTGTGCAGTCGATAATGTCAAGTCAAAGTATGTTGCATCTACATTACAGTCACAAAGTGTTGACTGACTTGACTTTGACTTGACTTCGTTGTCAATCACTGTCCAGACACGTGAGGATGTTCCATTTTGAAGACAACAGGACCCTGAATGGTGAAGCCAAGATAAAAAAGCACTGGGCTCAGCACAGAAGCAGTTTCAACCGCTACTGTAGCCACTATTTTCTTCCCTCCAGCATAAACATAAACATGTTCTTCATGCTCCTGTGGCATTGTGGGAGAGTGGCATGGCTCTGTCTGGACCGGGAGAAGGATCTCTTGGATTTCTGGGACTTGCCACACTTTCCCTTTGACCCACATTTCATTGATCAGACTCCATTTCTTCTTTTTCTCATCTTGTTCATCAGCTAGCTCAGCACTGACTTTTTCTTCCACGATTGCATCCAACCTTGCTTTGTGAATCCATTTGCTCAGTCCAGAGCCCTTTCCCAGAAAAAACAGAGGCAAAAGGTACCGGCCTCTAAGGTACTTGGCATACCCAGCTGTCTCAAATGCTTTCTTCATGAATGTTACCTGCTGTTGCAGGTCAGGGTCAAACACAACATCAGGATATTGTTGTGCAAGCTCCTGTCTTGTTTCTTGTTCTTCATCTCCATCCTTATCTTCCCAGGTTTCCTCTGACCCATCATCCTCTGACCCATCATCCTCTGTGGCCTCTTCTTCATCCTCATCTTGCACCACTTGAGGCTCTCTCTCAGGCCAAAACAACAGCAGAACCAAAAGGTAAAACTCAGGACTTCTATGCCCCACTTTTGTGGCCAAGAATCTGTATATTATTGTTTGGAGTTCTGTCACTGGGGTGAGCTGAGAGTCATGCATGTTGTTGCTCAGGATGATGTTGGAGAGGATGTACCTCTCAACTGCTTTGTCATCATCAACATTTATCTCGTAGGTGGTTTTCAAATCTTCTCGGATTGCCTCTAAATCAGACACTGTTTCCTCAGTCTCCTCAAACTCAGCACGTCTTCCCTTTGATATGAAAAGTCCACGATTCAGACGATCTAGAAGGCCTGGAAAGCTGCTGGATTCAGCTGCTGTTTTTGTTGTGAAGTGTTCGTAACAAATTGCAATGTCCTTCCAGAAGTAATGTGGCTCGAAGATTGTCATGGCAGGCTTGGAGTAGGTTAGGTACCATTCAAAGAAGTCAAACTTGGCTTCAACTTCCATTTTTAAGTCCTGGATGAACTTGTCTTTCTGTGAAGAATCAGAGCTTATCTTACTGAGTTTCTCAAGGGTTATCTTCGCCACTTGAATGAAGCCAAAAAGGCCTCTGTTGTTGAAGCTATTTGAAATGCTTACAGTCCCTGTGGTGTCCTTCATTTCTGGGCCTTCTTCTTTGTCGGCTTTCATTTCCACATTTTTAAATGCTTTGAAGGCCTCTTGTGACCTGTATGAGATATCCTCCAGATTCCTGGCTTTCCTCATCAAACGGTTCTTATAGACCTGCCCAAGAGTGTCAGCCACATAAGAGTTGTTTGGGGCTCTTCTAATGGCCGTCTTTGCCCATTCTTCTGCATTTTTATAGTCATTGCCTCTGATATAATAGAGACGTGAAACTGTTTGGGGGAAAATGGGGTTCTGTTTCAATTTATTTGATGCAGTTTTCAAGACAGAGAGGGCATTGTGAAAATTCTCTGTGTCCTGTATATCTTCAATCAACCTTGAAAACTTCTCTTTACCTTTTTTTCCCAATTCTCTCTTTGTCAGCAAATCCTTGACAAACTGGATTATATGTGGTTCTGGCTGAACTCCACAAAGTGAGAACATCAGTTTCTTCACTGTATCACTCCTGGAAATCCCTAAACAAGCCAGTATTTTCACAACTGCTTGAGCAGCCTCTTGGTGAATCCTGCATACACGTTCAGAGCTGGTGTCAATAAAGACAGTCAATGGTTCCATTCTTTCTTCAAACGGGGGGCCTCCATGGATGGGATCTGGTGGTCCAAGGATCTTTTGACACTCAGACATCAGGAGGTAGGACTCAGGAATGTACGCATTTAGCAGGGCCAAAAAAGAGAACAGTGTCATGTTCGTGGACTTTCTGTTTTGTTGCATATACTGTGATACATCTATTGATGTTTGCTCCATGGCGATAAGACTTCAAGATTAAGATGAAAGTTTAGCTTTTTTCTCTTTGATTTCTTCAAAAAGGTATTCCAGTGGTAATTCCTTGAAGAGGTGATAACAACAGAGCTCATGTTAATTATTTAGTTTTTTAAAAAAGCAATAATTTATACATCCTTTTGTCATTCTATGTTATATAATCTTTGATGGGTACCACTTTCTAGTAAGGCACCCTTTCTAAAAGGTTTTTAGTGGTGTGTTTGGTCAGTCCACCACTTCTGTCTAGACTGAAATATCTCAACAGCTTTTGGATGGATTCCCATGAATCCATTGATGGTCCAAAGAGAATGAATTCCAGTGACTCTGGTGATCTTTTACATTGTTTGTAATCACCATGTGGTTGACATTTAAATTTTGGGGAGAAATGCTTTAACTAACTACTAACTATTGAATGATTTGCCACAAAATTTTGGTACAGACAGTTATGCTGCCCAGAGGATGAATGTTAAATGTTATGATCCACTGACTTTTCAGTAAGAGGTATCATTGGGTCAAAATTTCAATTTTCTCGATATTTACCTCTGCTAGGAGGCGCTATTTGTCTGTTTTTGTTTGTCAGCAGGATTACAGAAAAACTACTGGCCCAATTTTAATCAAACTTGGTTGAAGGGTGTAGCATGGGCCAAAGACAAACCTAGAAAACCATATTCTGAAGATGGTCAATAAATGTTCATGGGGGACCTGTAAATGTGAGGGGTCATGTACAGTGTGCAGGTTGTTATTGTGAAATAATCCTCAACAGGGTGGTGCAGGTCTTGAATCATCCTGAAGGAGTTTATTTCACAATAATGACCTGCAACTGAACATTATCCTGTTTATTACAAAGTTACTTACCAAAATAAATCAATAATTTGACACACAGTATTAATTTTAAACATATATATAACATAACATATCTTAAAATGTGTTTTATTTTTCCTCTAGAGTCTATGAATTGCATCTGTAAAAATAGTCTGTTGTTCATCAACAGTCTGTTACACTGAAATACCAGATCTTAGAATGCTGTAATCAGAATTGAATATTTAACAAAGGTGTGTAATAAATAGAAATATCTTAAGTTAGTGTGAAGATCGTCTGTACAACACTTTGGTTTTAGGGCATTGTGCAATACTCTAGTGTATGTTTTGGTGTGTACAGATTTGTGTGTGTCCGTTAACTGTAGTTTGACTGCACTTGTGTGTGGCCATGTTGCCGGTGTTCTCTCAAATATCCATGACAAATTTCTCTTAATGGTGACAGTAAAGGCTAATGTAATCTAATCTAGCTAATTACAGCAAAAGGCTAGCTTTCAAGGTGATGATTTTCATGACTGATGCAGCTTAGCAAGGTAGGTAGCTAGTGTTTTGCTAATATTAGCTAACTTAACTTAAGATGCAGTATATGTCACTTCAAGTCCCCCAGCAACATCTTTCAACCATCTTCAAATAAGTAATAAGTAGACAGAAAAGGAGAAGGTTGTTCCGACATTCCGCCTACCGCTATTCCGACACGAAACTGAACTGACCCTCCACCACGCCTCTCTGTCTTCTTTTAAGTTGTATCTATTGTCTGATAGTTAACAAATCATTTACTAACTATTTATAGATCTTACATATATGAGCATTTAACATCTTTTTGGTTGGCAAGTTTTGAAAACCTCTGGCACTCGCTGTCTTTTTATTTCTTTAAAGAGGTACTGTACACTTAAATGTGGTTTTTGAGCTGTAAACTAAATTATGTTACTTTATGTGACGTGATATGTATGTGATATATATGTGATAAAACTAATAAACACTGGTTTTAATATTGATAGTAATTAATTGATAATATTAATATTTTAATAGATTTATAACAAACATAATTTCACAGGTTGAAAAAGTGGCTTGCAATGCAACCTACTGTTTTAAACCATATCGAATGTTGCAAGGCTGAAGCTGATATACTGTCAACTGCTTGGGGCTTATCGACTACATTATTAAAATTTGTAGGCGGAATTAGGCTCAGACTTAAGGTTGCAGTTACACTTTAATTCCCCAGTTCTTTTTAATTCTTGGTGCAATGCACTTTTGATCTGTCATTTTCAGGGCAACAACATCTGGGCTAAAAATAGTTACTAAGTTAATAACAATTTACTCACATTTTGCAGACTTGAAGAACCAGTTAGCATTTATTTAACATTAATCATTTCAGACCAATGTGTTCTGTCGTCCTTTTACCCTTTAATCAGGGCGTTATTAACATTTATAATTGCAGTCTTGCTGCCTTATTAGAAAGTTTTAAAACCCATGAGCATTTTTTAAATGATTTTACTATTAGTGACTCACAATCAAGGTTTTTCACGACCATCATTAATGGTGTTTTACTGATACAAATATATACTACATTATTTAATAAACTTTATTAAATTTAGTACCAACAAGCAACCTATCAGGCTACTTACAACAAAAGGTTCACAAATCTATAAAATTACAAATAAGACTACGTATCAAAACACAATGTGTGCACAATGTGTAAAATATACCACTAGGGGTCTCTCTCACATTAAAATAATAACAGAAGACATAGTTTGATGTCATTGTGAAATCGCGTGGGATCATGGGAGCTGCGGTCCACTGAACCACTATAATGAAAATCTGTCTAACATTACTCAGGCTGAAATCATGTTCATGGACGCTGTAATGTATTAAGTTTCATTTATGTTAACATCACATGTGCCGACTTAATTTCTCACTTTCTGATGTATCCGGGTATATCCTGTGTTTTCCCAGAAGTTATATCAGTCAATACAGTATATCATGAATTATTTATTTTTCTGTGTTTTAACATTGTTGGAATCATTTGGTATGATGTTCACAACTCAAAAGAATATATGACATATGAAGAAGAAGAAGAAGAAGAAGAAGAGGAAGAAGAAGAAGAAGAAGAAGAAGAAGAAGAAGAAGAAGAAGAATAGGAAGAAGAAGCTCAAATTATGTTTCTGACAGCCATAATAAAACCGCATTTCCTTTTAAAACAAAAACCAATGAAAACTCAAATCTCATTACCTGTCAGAGCTCCAGCAGGTGTGTGGGTGACTTAAGAGACTGAGGATGTCATTTATAAACAGTCAAAAGCCACACCTACTGCATACTGCACATTCTTTTATCTTGAATGAGGCGTATGTCTCATTGTGTTGAGTATATTTCCTCCTTAGAGATCAAGCATGTGCCAACACACAGTATTGTTTGTGTGATAAACAATACCTTTCATAGCTCATGCTTGAAAGACAAGATACCACCTACCTTTGAAGTTACATTTACACAGAAATGAAAGTGAAGTCCTTTGTCTCAGTCATTACAAAGTATGTTCTGATTTCCCGTAAACCTCTTCAGACTTTGTTCTTTGTAAACCTGCACTACTTTCCATGTGTATTCCCTCTAAATCTAAAAAAGCCAGCAGGAAAAAACAAATTTTCTTTCATCCACATGGTAGACAGAGCATATCTGCCCCCAAAACCAGACAGTAAACATAAAAGCAATTATTGTTTTCATATTAACAATGGAGTAGGTCACTATTCATATGCGAAAGTTTTTTTACAACCTGTAACAAGTGTGCCCCAAACAGACAGACAGAAACAGTTAGTGACTAGCTAAGAAACATAGAGTCAGATATTTCCTTCAAGGGCTAATGCCACAAAAAAACACAAGTGTAAAAGTAAATGTAGACATGCCGGTGGGAAAAAGGAAAAAGGAAGAGGGGGACGACAGAGAAGAAACAAGGGGGAAAATGTTTGTATGAACAGAAAGAATTATTAATACCAAACCAAACCCATCCTGAAAAACATCCAGACCCAAAGAGATCACCACATATTTATTTTTAGCTCCATCGTTTTGTTTTGTTTCTCTCTAGTCTTGTTTTTGTTGTTTTGTTTTTATTTATGTTTTCTTTTCTTTACTATCACCAGTTACCTATATGTGTCCTTTAATGTTATGGTATTATGTATCATAAATATGTTTGTATTGTATATCTGTGTAGGCACTCACTAGTGAAAAAGAAAGAAAAAAATCAATGGTTAATGGTTTAAAAAAAAAAAAAACTAAAAAACACTAACACCCACTAACATCTGTTTTTTGTGTTCAGTAGAGAAGGACACAATCAGCATTCACTGCCGGGTCAAATGACTCTGTAGTAGTAGTAGATTTGCAGTTATGGAATCATGACACCCGGGTAGACACATAAATGTTTCGCCCATTTTCCAGCACCATGATATGAAGGCTTGTCACCTCGGTCTGTAACAACTGTAACACTCTGTGCTTACTCTGTACACATGGGTTGGTTTGGTTTGAGTGGGTTCATCAGCCCAACATGAGAGGGATTTGCATCAGTGGTACCCCCTTGACTGTGCCTATTTAACTAATGACACACTTGTCTTGACTCAAATGTCCGTATAACTGTGGCACATTTCATTACATTTGAATTCTTTGTTATTCAAACGTTTTTATTATGAAGCAGCAAAATCCAGAAATGTTGGGTTTTCATCAGCAGCAATTAATATGACCCAACTCGGCTGAAAGTGAACATGAATCAGTAAAATAAAGCAGATACTTTAAAGCACAAACGGGTGCATGAGAAAAACTAAACTTCAAACCACAGAGATACAGTTAGAAGCTACAAAAGTACTAAGAGCTGAACACAGACACTTTTCTCTCTGCTCAAAAATAAAAACAGAAAAGCAAACTTGTCTAGTGCTACTGGCAATGGGAAAGGAGTCAATTGCCTATTTTTAGGGGGCTTTACCTGGATTTTTAAAAAAAACTTTATATGTGTGCTAGTTTTGGTGTAAAAATGGTAGAAATGATGCTAATGTTGATTCGTCTTTACTGGATATGTGAAAAAGCAATTCTTTGTTAAGGTGATAATAAGGTCAAGGTTGCTCGTTTCCAGCTTTTTACTTTTCGGCAGCAGGAGACCTTTTCGCTGTAATGCAATAAGTGGCCACTGGCCAAACTGGAAACAAGGCAGAGCGGTGACGCCATGTCCGAGTCTTAATGATGCACCCATGATATCGGCTCAGTAGAGATCAAACTAGCTCTACAATTTAGCTCCAATCCACTGGGGAATAAATGGACCTTGACTTAGATTTACATTTGAGTACACAATACAAGCCAAAATTAGCATACTCATTACATATGCGTACATCACAACACGCAACTACTGTATGTTTGTCTTCAGTGAAAAGCTCCACAACTTCATCATACAGGACCCTGCCAACAGCCTGCATTAAGAGAGCAAGCCTGCAACAAAAAAGAATGAGTCAATTAATAAATCAGCCTCAGACTATGACACACATGCAGAAAAACTGGTTTTGGTGTGGTATATTGCCTCAGTGTTCGTAAACTTATGCACCGGTTTCGTTGGTTTTCTCTTTTTTGTGATGGAAGATTGGTTTGTTTTTGTCAGCCAGCCAGTGGATTTTGACCTCAGTCACACCCTGTTCTTCCAGCCATGCCTGAAACTGAATGCAGATATACAAATGTTTCAAATTGGAGTTTCATTCTGGTTCAAACAGACTCTCTTTCAGTTTCTTCTTCTTTCTCTCTCTCTCTCTCTCTCTCTCTCTCTCTCTCTCTCTCTCTCTCACCTGTTTCAGCAGTGAATCACTCTCTGCAGGAAGATTCAGGTTTACCTCAGAGCTTATTGTCACTTTCACCACAATTTTCTTGAATTTACGTTCTAAAACAGTTTCAGAAACAAAAAGACTAAATTAAAGAGTTCATGTTAACATGACATATACAGTACACGAGTGATAAATAGCCAAGAAAAGAAGAATTCTATGAGTGAACAGTTCGCCATCCTTAAATCTCTTTACTTAGAATTATAATACAGCTGAAACTTTCTAAGCTCTGCCCTTCATAGTTACTGCTGCTACGCCTGTCAAGCTTTTCATTCTCACAGTGCACATTGGCAGTTTACAGTGATACCGGTGCGAGATTTAATATTTGAATTGGAAGTACTGTTGCAATACTCAGTCTACAACTTTGCAGAGAAGTAATCAAAAGCAGCTTTTGATTTTTAGATGAGGACTGTGGATTTTGTTGGCTAAAATGGTAACTCTTGCAGAAGTGTAGTTAACTAATGTAAGCTAACGCTAATGCTTAAACTCCTGGAGTCAGCTGAGATGTCCGTCTCCAACGACCTTTTAATGTTTCCATCTGACAGTTATTTTTAAAAAGACCCTGTAAAACTGTCTTCAATATATGAAGTTACTTAACGTCTGCATACATGATGTATTGTAAAATGTATCCAAAAGATTGGGGCTGGAGCTAGCTTACATCTTAGCAAACATTTGATGGATGGTGAAATACGAAATGTGTATGTGTACGATAGATGACAAAAATATGCTCATTAACATGGGAAAAGGAAGTGCAGCGATTCGATTAAGTGCAGCGGACTTTGAGACGGTCACCCAACCAGACTATCTGGACCACCATCACCCCGGGAAGAGAACCAAAATAAAAGCTAAGCTAACCCAGCTCACATTCTCCCCTTCAAACCCTCCACATAATAAATCTCAATTTAACCCCCAGAGGGAACCATGAATTTGATAAATGCAGTGATATCTAACACAAGTTTGGCTGGAGCTAACATTACAGTAGCTAGTAAGCTAGTTAGCTGAACCTGCTAATACTTGTAGCTCACATCAGAGCAAAAGATGACAAAGTTTAATCTTCCTCACACGTGTGTTCTTTTCATAAAACTGCAAAAAAGACGCCACTGTCCAGACTCATGAGACAGAGAGCAGCGCTTGTCTTTGAGCCCCATACACACTCGGGCACTAGTTACAGTTTCTAATCCATGATTGGACATTTGCTGTTCGGAGGATGAGTTAAGCAAATTATATCAACCTACATGTCCCCCAGTCTGCCTTGTTTACCTCAGTTAGAAATTTCCTACAATTTCCGAGAATACCTTTGGTCTCTCCCTTGTGAACTTCATGCATTAAGTGACAACATTGCATCAAGGGAATTTGTCATAAATAATGATAAATAACTCACCTCCATAACAGGCAAAAGCATATTTGGAATCACACCTGCTGTCGTCCCACAGATACTGTGTGCTCTTTTTGACTAGGCCACAGTTCTCATTACCTCCATAATTATCAGGCCTCGAGTTTGCCCAGTATCTGAAAGAGCTAGTGCTTCTGTCGGACCACATCCAGTAGTCTCTGAACGCCCCTATCCAGGTGTTGCTGCCGTTGCCCTTTGCATGAATCTCGGTATTCTGTGTCCCAGTATTCACAGAGACTAGGTCAATGTAATGCTGTCTGCAGAAGGCCTGAGCATCTCGCCATGACAGAGGTGTGGTATTCAGGAAGTACTTTAGTTGGCCTTCGGTGTCATCTGGAAGAAAAGATTCCAGCATTTTAGACTCAACATATTGAATAACTAGAGCAACAATGAATAAATAAGGATTCGGTATTTTCAAACTTGATTTGACACTAAGTCCCGCCCCTTTTTGCTCTGTGCTCCAAAAAAGGGTATGCACATGTAACAGTATGAGGCAAAGAGACGCAGAGGCAAAGTCACACCCCTGTGTGACCCACTGGACTTCAATTTTGATAAAATATAAACGGCAGTCAATGGCGAGGGACAAATAATTTTTTGTTCCCACTTGAATTGTGCCACATATACATATGATGTTTGTCAATTTAAAAAATAATTTTACAAGATAAGAAAGCTTCAGTTTGTGGTAAGTTTGTTGTTTAGTTTAGTTCTGTGTGAAACTGGGTTTGTTTGTTTTTTGTCTCTCTCTGCACTGTATTTCATTATTTAATTATTTTCCTTCCTTTTTTTGTGTGTTTTAATTGTGCTAAATAAACTAGCTACCAAAAGCTAACATTAGCTTTTGGAAGGAGAAAGCCTTGATGTCACTCACATGACCTCTGGGTGTGTAGTCTTCTCTAATTATGTAATTTTGTAGTCTTATGCTTCAACAATTTTGAAACACACTGCAACTTGTAAAATTATCTTTTAAATTGTCAACCATGTGTAATTAGTGGCACAATTCAAACAGGATCAAACAATTATTTGTCTCTCACTACTGTCTTACAGTTCATATTTTTTCCGAAGTTAGGTCCCATGATGGTCCATTGAAAGGGGCAGGACTTCGCCTGTCTACGCTGAACTTATTGCAGTTAAACCTACTGAGTGGCAAAATGACAACTGAGTGGCAGTGTTAGCTTTCAGCTTGAAGGCCACAAAAAGACAAAAAACACATCTAAGATGAGAAAGAGCTATTGTGCAACCGACTGAACAAATTAATTAATCAAGAAATCAGAGCAATCTTTTTACAGACAAAGAGAAGCAAACAGATCACTGCAATTAACAAAAACAGCTGGAAAATTTCACAGTTCCCTACTAAAAGCACCAAGTTGCAGGATGTTTTCTCAGTCCGACTGTGGGGGTTGTGGTTCGGTGGGTGACATCACTGCATACCCTCCATAACAGATCAAACTAGCTAATGTATATTTATCATTAGCTAGTTGCATCTGATACTCCTCAGAGCAAAATATAAACTTTGCACACATGAAGCCATATTTCATAATCTAAGCTGATTCAAGTGAAATGGTTGCATATATTCATGATCCCAAGTGGACAAACCCTTTGAATTTAATGACACTATTGTCGCTCCTTTTGCACTAAACTATGACATCACTGTGTTTTGTTTTGCTTTCGTATTGTCTGGTGCAATGAACATCGCTGTCACTGAGGGCCACTAGCCAGGATTTAGTGTTTGGGGCTTTCATCTTGGCACCAGCAAAACAGTTTAGTCATCAAATGCAACTGTCAAGCATTTAGATTCACAAATGCATGTATTATAAAAGGACTACCACCCATCATTTTTGTAACTTACACGTAAAGCAAAGAGAAGCGATGGGGAGACTACAGTTGCGTGTGTACCAGTACCCGTTTGTATGCATAATCACACAGTCATCATACTCTTCGCCCTTCGCCCATGGGTAAACGACAACGTCTCCAATGCCCTCAGACCAGACCCAACGGTATGTCGCTGATCTCTCCAGGCCAATCCAGAGCAAGGTCGCACCAGCATTGGCCATGCCCTTCTTCAGTTCTGTGTGCTCATATATGTTGTCTACGGTTGCCAGGTCAGTGTACTCCATTCTGCAGAAGTTCTGAGCTTCACTCCAGCTCTTCGGGGTGTTAAAAAAGTGATACGCATGATGCAAAACTGTGGAGCAGAACATAATTTGGAAACAGAACTTAGAAAGTAAATTTTATTTGGTTTATGTAACAGTCTCAATTCAATCCTGATGCCTCTGAATGACCTGCATACTTTAAGCAAACAATACCATCACTGAGAAGACAGGCTTTTTCGATATTGATCGATATTCGACATCAAATGAAACAATTTATGGCCCACAGACTGGAAGAGTTTAGATTCCCCCTGTCAAATGTAAAGCCAAGTAGCAGAAATAGACCCAAATGCAGACTAGCTGCTAGTTTTTTTTATGAATTCACGTTTGTAACAAATCAAATGCAGCTGTCACTAAAGTATTTAGATTCACAAATGTGTGTATTGATGATTACATTACATTATACATTTAGAGGTCCCACACACTGTTCAAAGCTTGCAACTGGAACATTCATCTATTTAACATTTATAAAATGTATTTATAAGATATTCTAGTTATAAGCGGGTGACTAAAGGGCCTTAAATTTATTTTTAGAGTTAAATACGTTTCTGAGCTTATGAGCTTGTTTTGGGGAGAATACAGCCCCACACATTAAAGGGTGCATTGTTTCCTTCAACAAGACCACATTGTTTCCAAATCAGAAACAAGCCCCCTGATTCTCTCACTTAAAAGAAAAAGTATCTTAAATGTATCCACTGTAGGCTTGGTGAACTAACATTAACACAAACAAGATGATGCAGATTGTGATTGAACAGAGTGTGTTGCAATGCGTGCTAGCTACCTGTGTTTGTTGAAATCTCGGTAACAGCCACCAAAAGCATCAAGAAAACACCTGCAATTCAAGTGTTAGACATAAGATGATATTAAGATATAGATATATATAAGATATATATATTACATGTTATTTGGTCAATTATGGAATTTCTAATGTAAAGTTGACATTGTTTCATATATATTTGTTATGACAACTTAGCAATAATCAAGCTAATGTTGTTGGTTCTGACATTGGGCTGTCATGAGACCATTATAACTGTGTCATGAATATTTGCCTTGACCTCATGTAAAGTGGTACATCTTGGACTTATACAGATGTTATTAAGTTTTATTACACAGTCAAATGCTTTTCTGATGAGCCCCAAGTAGTACCATTTGTTATTAATGCTTTTTATTTATTGACATATTTCATCCATGCATGTATTTTGTTCACTGTGCTGCAAAGTCATATTGTATCATATTGTGCTGTATCAGTTTTATCAAGAAAAATAAAATGCCAAAATGTAGGCGTCCTATATAGGTTTGATTTCAATATTTTTTAAGTTAAAAAAAGGAAAGAAAAAAGGGAGAAAAACCCAAAAAATTGATGATGAAAAATATTTGCAAACAAAATATAATTTGCTTTATTAATTTATTTAGAGTAATTGTTGTTCTCCACTCATCAAGGATGTAATTTTTGGACGGAGAAATATTAAATGTCTGTGGTACTGTATTTTAGGTTTACTATTGTCTTGAAACACTCAAATTTAGATATTTAGTCGAAAATATATCAGTATTAGCTTTCAAAAATATACATAAAAGTCCATATTTGTGTGTAATTATAAAACGTGCATATCCTTGTATCATGTCTTGACCTTAAATAAAGTCAAATGAGCGCAGTTTGAACCTGCACTGCAAGCTAAGTTTCCAACATTTGATATCCACTCTCAATAAAATTAACATGGTCAGAAAAATGTGGCAACTCCTTTAATGAACACATAGAACCATTAATGTTTCTCATAATAATCAAGAGCTTGATAATCATGCCTACATAATAAACTATATATTACGGATGTGTTATTTTCTTGTTGTTGATGATATATTTTCAGATTAAATAGTGTTTAAAAGAGAGTTTGCATTTTTACAAACAATAAAGACATTTAATGAAAAAAAACATAAAAATCTTAGTAATTGTTTAGTTTTACCTGTAAAAAAGACAGTTCGAGGATCCATGGCTGCAAAAGTAGATAAACAAGTTAGGATACTGATCACATTCAGAAATTAAAGGTATGTTAGTTTAAAAGGTTTCATTCTTTTACAGTACTCTGTCCACCAGTAAAAAGTAGTTAAATTTAAAATTATTATTTAAAAAGTTAGACATGTACCTTATCTGATGCGGTGCGTCCACTGTGTCTTGCTGCCCTAGCCCTGTGCTTTATATCAATCTGAGGGCTTAATGATTTATACTGTATGCAAACTCACCACAGCATGTGATGATGCAGTCAACATGTATTTGACTACAAGTGTAATTTCTGGCAGGATTGAAGAGGATTAAGGTGGCATGGTCAGGCTAAGCCCATGTATCTGTAGTCTAATAAATCACTTCAGAGATTAGGGAAATTAAAGTGTTATTTTGTTTTGTTTTGTTTTTGTTTTTTTTTGTTTCCACATTCAACACATGTATTCTTGGGTTCTGTGGTCAACGGTATAAGAATCCATACAGTTTAAACAAATAAAAATAACATAAAATCATAAATGAATTCAGAAATGAATTAAATTCAAAATAATTAAAATAAATAAATTAAATTAAAAGTCTTGTTTTAAACCTTTTCTTTAATAACAAATGGTTCATAGCTGACATTCTGCAATCAAAATGTGAATAATCAGTCACAATACAAACTGAACAGGAATATCACCTAAAATATTACAGTCTGCCTTCAAAATTCTTAAAGGGATAGTTCACCCAAAAATGAAAATTCAGTCATTATCCACTCACTGTCATGCTGATTGAAGGTCAGGTTTTCTTCCTTGGTCCACAAAACATTGCTGGAGTTTCACTGGAAAACTGCTTTGCAGAATCTCCCAAACAACTGAAGTAAATGGTGACCAGTTTAAATAACAACCAAGGACAAAAAAAGCCTCGATACTGCTCATCTGGTGTGATCCAGTCTCCTCAAGCCCTGACGTGCCATTCACTTGCATACACACACCATCACACTACAGGCTAAACACGTGTTGTAAATGATGTCTTTCAAGTCAATTTGGCATGAGGGAGCTTTAGAAGACTTGGACTCACTTAAACTGTTTGGGAGATTCTGCAGGATTTGTTTTCCTCTGAAACTCAAGTAAAAAACTAGACCTGTTCATTTTTGGGGGAACTATCCCTTTAAAGGAAAAAACCCATCTCCAATAACAGTTTGACTGAAATTTTAGAGATTCTTATACACACAGAATCATAGAAAGCTTATGTGCACCATGCATCAAGCAGCTGATAGGTTCACTCACACATTAGTAAATGTATATTGACAATAAAAGATGTATGTAAAAAGGTAGATAATGTATTTTTTTTTAGTTTTGTTTATTATCCTTTTGGAAATTGACCCTTTTAAAGTCCCGTCCCTTTTGGAATGTAAGTCAAATTTCTCCTTTCCTGTTTCCTGTACTTAAATATGCTTTGTGCTAGGCTCTTCTACGCTGAAATAGGAACCAAATGTTGAAGTATCAAACCTGCCACAGGTTTTGTTTAATTCATTTGCCTCTGCAATGACCCTCATGATCACCTATGACTTCCTCTTTTCCTGCCTTATCGTTGTGTATACTTCCTGCCATGCTTGCCTTAAGTTGTTATCCCTCATATTCCTTTTCTATCTTCTGCTTGACAATTTGTCTAATTTCTTTTGGTATAACTCTGATCTGCATGCTGTCCCCCTGCTGAAAGGCTTGCTTTTTCCTCCTCCATGCTGCTTTCAAATCTCCATTTATCAGTTTACTATTTGAACTTGATTTTGTTTTATAAAATTGTCCACACAAAAGTTAAAAAGGCTAATAAGTTTCAAGAGGGTACAGTCATTACTTATTATAATGGATAATACACAAAACATAAACACACATTAGATACAGTATTAAAACGATCACTCTCAATTTTTCAACAGTTGTGATGAAACAATAGGGGCTTGACAGTTAGCATCCTGTAACGAGAAAGAAAACATGTTTTTACAGAGCAAAGGTTTATGTTTATACTTAACAGATGAACACCATTTTTATGATTTTTGAGCGTGACTGCTATCACCAGAAATAAAAAGTATTAAACATTAAGCTATAAACAAACCCCACTTCAGTCACATGATTCATTTTTGTTTAAAATGTTTGTCTAGGGCCACAGTTGGGGATCCAAAATTTGGCTTTTGAATAATAAGTAATAAGTAAGTTAAACCAAAATCATGACCTTATCAAGAGGACACTTGTGTGTGTTTGTTATCCATGTTTGTTGAAGCAAAGTTTTTTGTTTTGTTTTTTTACCTGCTTCATTGACTGGTTCGCCACTTTGAGAAACAATTGCTTTCTAGCTAAGAGATAATATGCCAAACATGAAGCCAGCAGGTGGTTAGCTTAGCTCAGTTTAGCACAAATATTGCAAAAGCTGGCCTGCCTATCAGCACCTCTAAAGTTCCTTGAGTAGCATGTTGTGTCTCCTTTGTTTGATCCACACACAAAAACCAAAGTGTAAAAATGACAGTTTGCTGTTTTACGGGTTGATTCTGTGTTGGACAACTTTCAGGCTCTGAGCAGTTGCCAGGCAACCAACAAAGACTCCAGGAAGTTACTGCTCCCTGACCCTTTGTTTTTTCGCAAAGATTAAACAAATGAGATTCAACATGTTAATCAGTGAACTGCAGTGGTGGAAGACATTTTGCTTGAGTAAAAGGAGCAGAACCACAGTGTAGAGTCTGTTACAAGTCCTGCACTCAAAATTTTATTTGAAGTAAAAGTGGTGTTGTACAGTGCTTTAAGGTATAGCAGTATTGCCCTTCATATATATTTAAAGTACCTTTAAAAGTAAAAGTAGCTTATGCAGAATGGCCCATTACAGAATAATGTTTGCTGGATAATAATTATTGACATGTCATGCGTGCATCACTTTAATGTTGGAGCTGGTAAAGGTGGGGCTGATTTAAATTACTTTATATACTGCTGATTATCTTAACCTACAATAAAACATCAGAAATTATTAGTTGATTATATTTTGTATTTTTAACGCAAAAAAGTAGTTAATTGAAGTCATTAAATAAATCTTGATCAAATGTACTTGGTTGCTTTCCACCACGTGTTACTTTTCTGTTTCCCTGTCTCCAGTCTTTGTGCTAAGCTAAGCTAACCAGCAGCTGCCTGTAGACATCTTGCTCACAGCAAGACAGTGAATAAATGTGTTTCCCAAAATGTTGAGTATTTAATTAGGGTTTTTAACCTGTTTTATTTGCTAGTTTGTCCAAAAGCTTCATATAGTTGTTGGCCCAGTGGGTGCTGACTGCTGATAATCAAAGTACTATACCTGTGGGGTCAAGCATGTATTTTCAGATTAGGAGGTTACAATTACCTGTCTTCTCAGCGATCTTCAACTGCTCATGACGTTGGAAGATGATTCCATTTTTGTCTTTTCGCCATCTGAGACTGAAATCAGTCAGCCACTTAAGTTTCAGGCTCGTCTCCAACTGAGGAAAAACACCGGTGTTACAAAAAACAAACATTTTCACTGTCACACTTTTACCTGCAGCCAAACTTGTAGGTTAATGGATCGTAAAGCTGAAGATTTATATAAATCTATTAATTTGTTTATCTTAAAGTCCACCTTCAGTCATGTTTTAAACAATTTAAAATGTTCTGCGGGAGGAAATTGTATTTTGTTTTTGTTTTGTTTTGTTAAAATGGCTTACATAAAGCTCTGCACTTTGCCTTCATTTAGTATTCAAGCATTCATGAATATGCAAATAGTTCCCACCCTCTCCACCTCTACCCCTAAGTAGCTGCACCTGGCCTCTCCTCTGTTTCATTAGCTAAGTGCCTCTTGCCACTTTCCAATAGAAAAATGTTTAAAAGCTGCTGTGTGCAGGGATGTACTACCAGTAAGTTAAAGAATCCAGAACTAAGCTTGTATAAGCGATTGAACTGGTTAAAAGAGTCTTTAAGAGGACAAAAGTGTATTACAGACGTGAGGCAGGATGAATGGAGAAACTGTGGGATCCTGACATTCTGTAATGTTATGCCTAGATTACAGTTATTAGGTTAAATTACGATCTTTTTTCTTCTCTGGACACGGGTTGCTAGTTGAAATTAATGTTTTTTTTAGCAAGCTACAGTCACTTTGTGAGCATGTAAGCTCTTGGTTTCATATCGATGGCCACTCCAAACACAACCAACTAGAAAAACAAGTGTCTAGTTCATCTGTACAAGCAGATGAGCAGATTCTTACAACCCATATTTACATTTATTGATAGGTGGCGCCCTCTAGTTGCCATTGTAATTATGACAGAAGCAAAGTTGATGTTGACTTGAGTTTTGAGTTGAGTTTTAAGTTCTGTTACACTACGTTACTTTAACCCAAATCTTTTCCTAAACCTATCAAATGCATGCAATGTCATGTGACTTATATAATGTAAGTTTGGTGCATCTGTCACAGGTTTTCTCCAGTTATTGGTAATCAAGCTATTTGTTGTTTCAGTATGACAATGTGTTGTCCAAACAAATAGGGGGCAGCGTATCACCAGAGTAACAGCTAACTGCCGGTCAGTACTAGATAGCTAAAGCTAACTATGGCTGTAGTTATAAGGTGCCCTTAGCTAGTTAGCTCAGTTAGCCATGAAACTAGCGGCCCTTTATGCCGGCTTGAGTCTGCCTTGACCTTGAGCTTGAAGCACTAGGGAGTGTTGGTGTTTACAATATGGGCATCGGAACCAGATCTCAACAACTTCCCAGTAAACACGGCTGGGCCAGGATCGACAGGGGCCAGGTTGACAATAGGGATTACAGTACCAAGGTAATTTACCTTGACTGGGACAGTAGGTGCGGAGATAACGAAGACACAGCAGGCGGGGACAGGGGTGGCATAAAGCTGGAGAAGAACAAGAGGGAGGTTGTGCAAAAATAAATTACTTTATCAAATATAATTTTTACCTGTTTCAGGAGTGCATCACTGACTGTGGAGTTAGTGAAATTCACATCAGAGCGCATCTTCATCCTTATTACCATCTTCTTTACTTTGAGACCTGCAGCATCCAAACACAGAATCACACTGTTGGTGATAAGTCAGTGTAATGCACTGAATTTCAATACTGAAAGTGTCGGTTTATTAACTATTATTAATTTCCAGAGGGGCTTGTAAGAAATGTTTTCAAATTTATATGTGCAACAACTTTGACTTTTCCTAAAACTGTATTTTCATTTAAAATATTCTTCTATAAATTACACAAAAGGCAAAGAAAATGTGATCATTTTTTTACCTATTTTGGTCATAGGTGGCCATATTGATTGAAGAGAAATTGCAGCTGTTATACTGTTACTTTTTTGCACAGGTGGAGATGTATCTTAGTTGCTTAGCAGCTAGGAATTATGTTATTCATGTGGCATTTCAATAACTCACCACCCTGGCAGACAAATGTAGCCTTCTCGTTACAAGAAGCATCAACCCAGCGTCCCTGCTGTGACACTGCAACAGAAGCGCAGTTTCCCTGAGACTGCGTGCTGCTCAGCCAGAACCTGAAGGAGGTTTCGCTTCTATCCGACCATATCCAGGTATCACAGAACAGACCAAACCACACTTTGTTGGGCATCCAGAATAAGCCTGTCCACGTTTTGACTAAATTGGCAATCTCTGAATTGACAGCCTCATTGTTCACATAGGCCATGTCAATGTGGCGACTTCTGCACAGCTCTAGACTGGCCGCCCAGCTTTTTTTGTCTGAGTAATGCACATACTTCAGCTGGCCGTTGTGCTCATCTAAAGAGACAAACAAGGAGATGGCAAGCAAGCAGGGTTCAAGTATGAGATTATGGGTAAGAAATGAACAGAGATTTTACTAAAATAAGGATTAAATTTACATGCTCTCAAAATAGAGGGACATGCATGCAAACACATCCTCTTACATCACATAGTAGTTTGCAGGAAGTAAAATGATATGGAAATTTAAGGGAAATGTCAACAAGCTTAAAGTCGATTTAAAAAAAAAAATTAAAAATTAAGTTGGTGATGCTGGTGTGTTCATGAGTATAGAGTTTGTCTTGTGCTACTTAAAATAGTGATTTGATAAATATGATAAGCTAAAAAAAAAATACAGTTTGCTGTAAATCAGTGGCTCCCAACATTTTGGGATGTGACCACTAAGGCTCCTTATCACATTTCAGATGTCAATGAGTGTGTTAGCAGTTCCCTAGATGGGAAGCCCAGAGTGGTAATTTCAACCTAAACCTGCAGTTGTGGAGCCGCATGCTCTTTAACCACTCTCCAGTGGCTCCCTATGTTCAATGTTCAATGTTATAACATCATACCTTATATTCCTATAATGTTTTATATTTTGTAATGTCACAGTATAATAAAAGTTATCACATTACAACATAAAATGTTTCACGCTATAATAACCATAAAACATGATGAGTTTTATGTTCTAAAAACTTCAGAAATCATTCATTAAATCGTTCTGAAAGTGTTCCCACCATATTGTTTGCCTCTGTCCTTGTGGAGTGGACTCCACCATCAACTTGAGTTAGAACAGTAAGAGCCAGTGAATCAATGGACTAAAAGCAGCCATTTGAATGTTGTTAGGCTGCATTTTTAAATATTTTTGATCACCTTATATGTGCTAAAAAAAAAATCACAGTGTGTCATTTACTTACGTTCGTAACACACAAAACCTTTTTCCTCTTCACACGGTAAGTCATTCCACATGCCTGTCTCAGACAGCTCTCCACACCACTCCTTCCCTGCATTGTTGTTCGGTTCTCCATCAGTCCACTTTGTGAACTGCGTTCCCCCTTGGCCTTTGGACCACATCCACCTGCGAACCCCTCCCCTGTGAAGCCCGATCCAGCTGGATGTCACCCGATTGCCTAGCATGTTGACCAACTTGGTCTTCTCATACATGTTGTTCACGGTGGCCAGGTCGGTGTACTTTACTCTGCAGAAGTGTTGAGCCTCATACCAGGTCAGGGGGGCATTGATGAGGTGGTACTGCGGAGGTTCTTTGAGCAGAATTTAGACATTTAAGAAACAGTCTTTTCTGTCTTCGTACTGAGTACAGTACACATCCTGATTTACTGCAACAATGAACCAACACCTCTGTGACACTGACGCAACAAAAACTCTACAATGTCAGCTTTTTACTTTTAATTTAATATGATTTAGGAAATAAACACTGGTAACACTTTATTTGAAGGGGCGTGTATAAGACTGCTATTACACTGTCACAACCATGGCATGACATTTGTCTTTGTCATGACAATGTGACATTATTCAAGCCAATAATGTTTTTGGTATGACTAGACATTGACCAAGACATAACCTGACAATGTCTTTATTATGACAACTTGACATTAGTCAAGATTGAAAGACCTCATTGTCTTGATTAATGTTAAGTTGTCTCCAAGACAGTTTTGCCTTGTCGTGCAACAACTTTGACAGGTTATGTCTTGATTAACGTCAAGTTGTCATAACAGAAATAGGACTGCAACTAACAATTACTTTCTTAATTGTGTGACTTTTATTTGAATGGTAACTCAAAATAAAGGGTGATTATTGAATGCATTTGCATTTTAAGAGTGTGGCACCATTATCTTCCAAACACAGCTGACTGTTACAAAGTCTTCACATTTCTGTGAAGCCGTTGTCACACATGATTAATAATAAAACAAGCAGTTTCACAGAGGCCGAGATCTAAAAATCAACTTTTGTCCTGAACAGGTACTTACTCAAAGCAGTGGTCCTCTGACACAAAAGGAAAATCCCTGTGTAAAATTCATGCTGTGTTATTTTCATCTTTCAACAACCACCAAAGTCAATATAAAAGAACAAATGCTGCTCCAGTAAATTATTAATTGAACTTACCAAGAAAAGGGATAGAACCACATAGCCGCACCATTTATCTCTGAGCTGGAACGAGAAAAATTATACTTCATATATAAGTCAAATTACTTCCACTTACTGAATCATTTTAGATTAATGACATGTTGCTCTGTATTAACAGTAAATAATCATTTAAATTACAAATACATATTTCACTCTATACTTACCTCTCTTGTTGTTGAAACCCTGTAAAACTGACTCTGTTAAGTGGCTCAGGATGTGTGTGGAGAACGTTCATGGAAATTTTTGTCACTTTGTCATGTCATATCATGCAAAAGTCGGAGGAAACATAAGCAGATTTGGTTACCAGTGGTCCTTTGACATCAGATGGTTGAACAAGCTTGTTTGGTTGCACACCTTTTGTGTTTGTGTTGTTTGTCAGCAGTGTTCCTTTGCAAGTGTTAACAAGGTTATTCCTAAATTCTAAAATATCCATTTGACTGATCATAATTATACTATGGTCTGAGTCTCTTCTGATCGGCCAACAGGTGTGTGTTAAAAACATTATCAAAAGTTAGTATATGAAAATAATGCAAAATTTTCTCAAAATACTGACTTAGTATACCAAAAATAAAACAAACTTTTTTGAGAATGTTTCGTATAATTTTGTGATATTAAGTCATTTTGAGATACTACTGTATGTCATTATTTTGTGATGCTAAGTCAAAGACCTTTAGACATGAAACTAATACTAAGTGCACCAGAAGACTAACTGGACTAGTGAGTTTTGCTTTTGAAATGTATTAATTTTATTCACAATCACTCTTACGAATATTTTCCCTTGACAGACACAAATCTCTGACGTTGGATTACATCTTTTCAGATATCAGAGACAAACCCTATTTATATTACCTGGTTACAACTTAATTAAAACAATAAAAATGAACAGAAATTCATTTTAGTTTTAGTATTTTAGCAATTAAGTTTATTCATGCTCATTTTACAATACAAGGTTGCACAAATAAATAAACATATGCTACACACACATAGAACATATTGTGTATACAAATTTTTGTAGAGGGAAGCATTTAATAGCGCATATTTTGAATTTGCATATGGGGAATGTAAACAACAAAAACACAAGTGAGTTTTCTGGGAAGATAATATGGAGCAACTTAACATAAAATATCTGAATCCATTTTCCACATTTTACCAAAGTCTTGCATTCTGTCAGGTTGGAATCAGGGCTATTATTGTAATGTAAAACTGAAACTAAACCAAAAATAAGCCGTGAAGAAATAGTCATACCTTAAAACTATTGATACCCCTTATAAAAAAAAATTACAGTGAAAGTAATCAATATACTCTGAAAGCAGACAACTCAAACTAAAATAAAGTAAAATCTAAAAGTAAAATGGTAAAATGAAATCTAATAGAAAATTAAAAACTATTATACCCTTAGGTCAGACTAATGCTTTTGTTACCTTTGGGCTGAGGTAGGCTGGCTATTGCCCCTGCTTTCAGTTTTATGCTAAGCTAAACTAACCAACTGCTGGCTGCAGCTGCTTATTTACCCGAGAGGTGAGAGTGAAAGCAATCTCCTGATCTAACTCTATTGAATACGCATATTGGCACATTTTGCTTATAAACAATGCAAGATTCGCCCTTCTTTAATTTTATTATTATTGACTATATAAGATTGTTTTGGCTCGGCTAAGAAGTGAATTGTTATCAGCACGTGGCCAAAGTCATTTAAATAGAAACTTAACATCCAGTTAAAAAATATAAAAGGTTAAAAATACTGTTTCTTTACAATCTTTTTGTTTTTCATTTTATTCTACTTTCCCTATTCATTCCCTCCAGTGCACACAGTTTTTCAACTTCAGTCAGGGGAAGCAGGACTCATGTCCTCCCACTGGTGG
>JAJHUR010099936.1:0-15455 GCA_027495735.1 Lutjanus campechanus | reverse complement strand
TTAAACATATAAAAAAAAAGAAAAAAAAAAAAAAAAAAAAAACACAAAAAAAAAAAAAAAAAAAAAAAAAAAAAAAAAAGGTCAAACAAGAAGTAGCATCAGCTGCCAAACAAAAATCATTCAATTAAAGTAAAATATCCTGATTCAAATAAGGTGCAAAACCAATAAATTCACATTTTTCATTAAAGGTTTTACAGGAAAATACCGTTATTTTACAGATTTTTCCCTAAATTACAAAAACACCTTCAATAAAGGGATAACAAATAGTTTTACAGAGAAACATTGTTATTTTACAGGTTATTCCTAATTCTTTTACACTCAAACACCTTAAAGTGAAAGCACCAATAGTTTTACAGAGAAACACTGTAACTTAACAGATTTTTCCTAAATTTTTACAATCAAACACCTTCAATGAAGTGATAACACTAATAGTTTTGTACAGATATTTCTCGTAGGTCTAAATTTATTGTTTTTGCATTTATTTGTATTGGGCTATTTTACCCCCAATAGAAACTGTCACACAGTTTCTTTCTTAGACTTTAGTTACACCCTCCAAATTTCATCTCTTTCATTTTCTACAATCAGGGTGAGTCAGTTCCCTCTAACTGTGTGCTATCAGAAAACCAAACAGCCGTGTCATTTATAACTTGTCTTTACTTTGGGTGGAAACGGTAAAACTCTGTAGGAATTTCTTCACCCTCACACAGTCAAATCCTCCACAGTGACTTACAGGATGGTGACTAAAATTGTGAATTCTTCACTTTCAGTCCAATGTTGGTGCGTCCCAATAATCAAACTGAAATGTTATTGTGTGACTGCTCTGTTATTCACGCCGACATCGCAGTTGTGTTAGTCATTTTCTGGCATATTTTATTTTGCTCTTATTTGAGACTGATGTATGAAGCACAGCTGGCGCTGTACTGTGGCTGCGTTACAGTAAACAAGTTTACAGAGAACGCAATCATTGTTTAGGCTATATGAAACTATTTTTTTAACCATTTGAAGCTTTTTATTATTTTATTCCTTTTAATTGTGTTTATTTACATTGACTAGACAACATCATGGGATGTCGTCTCTGTGTCCTTTTCCCTTTATTTTTAATTTATCTTTATTGACGTATTTTTCTTGTTTTTGTTCTTATCTCTTTTACTGTTCTCTTATTTTTACTATGTTTTAATGTATTTTGCTTGTGTCTCAGTTTTACTTCAATATGATGTTTTTTGTTTTGCTTTGTCTGTCAAAGCACTTTGTAAACTCTGTTTTTAAAGATGCTGTGTAAATAAAGTTATTATTATTACTATGATCGTTGTTATTATTCCAAAGACCGTTAGCTGGTTAAATGAGTGATAGCATGCACAAGAGGCATTCTTACTCCTTTTTTGGCATGGACGTTTGCTAAATAACCACATAATCTGTGTTTTAAAGCCAATTAATGGAGGCAATTGAATATTTATTGCTCAACTTAGCATTAGGGAGTGAAACACGCCTGCTAGCTAACGCTCAGCTGCTTGTACCTGTGCATAAAGGCCACCTCGCTGAAATGCTGTGGCTTGCACGCCTGTGGTGACCACACAGACTGCGTTTCTGTTGCAGGGCTGCTACTGCCACCCCCACGTTTCTACATTAAGTTTGTAGAAGAGTTTGAAGAGAAGAAAAGAGCTGTAAGCTGTGAGGCAATCAGTGATTTTTTCCCCCCTTGTTCAGATAAAGAGGAAGGGATGAGAAAGAAAAAGTGCTGCACCTGATTCTGTTCCTGTCTGTGACATATTCTACTGAAACTGTAGTGAAAGGTGTTGCATGCATTTGTGGGGCTATGTTGCAGAGATATCGACTAAGTTAGCATGTTGTGCCTCGAGAGGTGTTAGTCCGATCCACCTGACAGCTGGGAAATGTATGCGAGCGGCGAGGTTTGCTACTTTCACAAGCTCTTTTGCTTCATTAGTCTAAAAAATGAACAAAATAAACTCACAAAATGTGAAGAAATGAAATATTATTACATCTCCTGCCTGTAAAAACTGCACACTGAATTAAAGTTTCTTTAAGATTAAATTAACTTTTTTTGGAATCAGGGATACATTTAAAAGTGTTCAGTAGCATGCTGGGCAGCATTTGTTTCCCAATAACAGCTCTGACTAACTGAAGAAAGAAGTTCACACGCTGTGACTAACAGACACAAACACATTCTCACAACAACAAGCATGCTTTGTGCTGTATGTACAGTAAACACGAAGACCCCCTGAAACACGCCCACCCGTTTACAGACACATAAACCGAGCTGTGACCTGGCCCTGCGGGTCTGACAGGTAAAGAAGAAGAGCCGAGCAACCTGTCGATGCAGGCAGAGAAACATTCCACCTGGTCCCACACACACACACACACACTCTCACACACACTCACAGAGAGAAAGAAAACAGGGAGTGTGAGGAAGACAGCGCTGCTTACATGTCATACAGTGACTACATCTGAATCCCGGTGCAGTTTATTCATTTATCAAGCGCAGTAGATCTTCCTCTCAGTGCCCACTCGCTAACACCAGTTATAAACCCAACATCGCGTTCTCGTCGCTATCTCTGCTACTTTACAGAGCTGTCACTGAGCAGAAATCATGAATCTCAGTCCTCCAAAGCGAGAGCAGCCTTCAGACATGTAGGCCTAATCAGGAATCTAACGTTTCCCTTGTTTGCAGATGGAATCTCTCCCATATTTATCAAACACGGCCCATCTCCTCCTCCCTGTTTCCCCTCCTGCTCCTCCTCCTCCTCCCTTCAGGCTACCGGGCGTATCAGAAATGACTGGCACATCGGCACATTTATCACACCTATCGCCATCACCATCACTCTGCCACACATCTACCCAGCCCAACACACACACACGCACACACACGCAGACAGACACACACCTCAGTTACATTACCACTTATGACACATTACACAGCTGATAAGATCCCTCGCGCTGATAACGTCACCTTGCCCCAGAAAAGGTCGACGAAATGTGTTGGGAAAAACTATCAAAGCACGCGCTGGGAGTTTTTAAAACATGCCAACATGTCATACTAGACTGTTGGAGGGAAGGAGGCCTAATGGTTTTTCTACAGCTGCGCTTAAACGCTGATAATGAAACTCCTGCAAGAGGTTCGTCTTCTCTAACTGAGCCTTCAAACAAAGGACGGTTAAAGTTTTTGTTGTTTTCATGAAGCGGATTAACTGGTTACATTTAACTCGGAGTATGTAACTTTATTTAATGCAATTTTATTGCATATTTTTCTCTATTAAATCACACTTTGGTATAATACCTTATAATAAACTTAAACTGTGTCTTGTACCAATTACTGTGCGGTCACGCTCTGCTAATATGCATCTGGAAATACCTGCATATGGCAAAGACAAACATTGCTGCACTTAAACCCTGCCTCATACACGTATGTTCACCTTGTCACCACACACACCACATCACACTGTGGTTGTGTGACCACACCGAGCAAAACTTTACATCACTGTTCGCAATGTGCAGAAATAACATTTAGTGGCAACCCTGTCTCCTCGATATTATGTTTTGTGGTGACAACGTAATCCCTGCCTGGATTACGTTCAGCGAAAACACTTCTTTGCGTGAATGAAACAATGCATTTATATAATGTGCTGCATTAGCAAGGAGGTGGTTGGGGTTGATGGTGGGTGTACAAAGTGCAGTCCAGGGTTCACGTCATGTGCTGCTGAAGGAAAAGATTCTGGTTAAATGTTGCAAAAAACAAACAAACTGCAGACTTTTAAGTAATGCTGCGCGATTACTGGATACTGAATCATACAATTACCTATTTTGGTGGAAAACAAATAAAATTTGTTGTCACTGAACATTTAGATAGATACGTAGGTAGGTAGACTTTATTGTCTATCACAAAGAGAAAAAGATAATTAACTTTTACTTGTGGTAGAGTGCTGAGGATGAATTTAGGAGTCTGGTGTGGCAGCAGATACTTCTGTATCTCTTGCCAGACAGTTTGTTTGGGTGGGTATTGTCTTCTTCCCTTGCTTTATCCTCCTGCTTTTTTCCTTTTTTCAGCACTTTGCTTAATTTTAGAACTTAATTTGTTTACATTAGTTGGCCACTGTCTCCCTGAGTCATTTCCACATTCTAACGCTAATTTAGAATATGCATTTTAAGAAAGACATAATTATTTCACGAAAAGTTTTTAAAAAAAAACAACTTCCTCTCAGCTATAAATCTGTAAATTTCTGACCTTTGCCCAATAAGTCCTCCTCTGTGTTTGAATTATGTATGTACACAATCAGTGCAGCAGTCCTTTTATTAAATAAAATAAAAATAATAAAATAATTAACCCTTATTCATCATGGTAAATGTCATCACAGTCCACAACATTCGATATATTGTTACATCCTGAATAAGCAAGCTTTCAATTCAACATTACCTATGAGGTTTTCCCCATGACGTATGTTATATATGACCGAGTGGCACATTATATCGACCTTTAACTGTGATTATGCACTTTTTAAAACCCTCAGTCATCTTGAAAGTGTCTGAGGCTGAATGGTTTCCCTGAAAGCCTCCGACTTCTCTGCAGGCTGCGCCGTGCTGCATTCCATCATCTAAACCGAGGCCCCATTAAATAAAGCAGAAGTCTTCCATCCAGCTGCCCTCCTGTCAGCGTGACTCGAGAGCGGCGCACCGTAATGCAGCAGCTCCGGCTAATTGGAATATCTCTGTCTCACTTCTCCAATCACACCTGACATGTTCCCGTGAGGGGAGAAGTGGCGAGGTGGTGAGATGAAGAGGCCCCTGGGGGACGGAGAGCTGCTCAAACTCTTTACTTCCCTCCTGCCCGGCGGCGGCGGAGGAGAAGAAGAAGATTTGGAGGCTGAGGAGGGAGGGGGGGAAAAAAAGCAACTTGAAAACTCTTAAATAAGTTTGCTGTGTCTGTGTTTGAGGTAACAACCGAGGATAAAGTTCAAGACGAGCCTCGGTCTCGGCCTCTCTGCTTTTCATGTCAAATCTTGTCTCATCTGTTGCGCCACTTGAGGAATGTGAGTGTGAGAGTGTCCGATTTTCAAAGTAAAAGACTAAAGCATAATCTCAAAGTTGATTTAGTTTATTTCGAAGCCATATTATGTCATAATTGCATCAGAATAATGGATAAAACGGGATTTAACACGATATTGAATACGGTATTGTAAATTCCACGCTCGCTATATGTATCTTCACGTGCCAAAAACCTGTCCTCGTGCACTTCATTTCACCTCTCGCCATGAATTACAGCGAGTGTGACTCACCTTTCACGTACTCTGCACACGTGTGCGCTCAGGCACTGTGTGTTTATGTGCACATATGTGTGCAGCGGCGTGTGTTGAGTGTGACTTCAAGGTTTGAAATGGAAATCAAGAATGTTAATGTTGCGAGTAGCCCTGCAGCGACGGGAGAGAAATCAACCAGTGACTTCTCTTTGTTAACCCCTGAAGAGGCGAGCACATGTAAATATTTTGGAGAATTAATGACGTCCCGTTCTGTAACGCATCTACAACCCAATTCCAAAATACCTGAGACGCTGTAAAAACCTAAATAAAAACATAATGCAATGATTTTGTAAAACAAAATTGCCCAAAAATATAATAAACATGAAAGAAAGTAAGACTTGCATCACGGCCTGTTGTCTTTGTCTGCATATGCTGCCATTTTGAATTTTTCATACTAATAATAAGCATATTTTTGAATTTTGGCATTAAGTCACATGACCTGAGTACTAAGCCCCTCCCCCTCCCACAGCCTGTCAAATGACTTTATCCTCGAGGATAGAGGAGCTGTTTAAGGGTTAATGAACAGTTGCATCTGAGCATTCCTTCATGCAGCAGTCTCTCACTGACACAAGCACACCTGTCTTTACCTTTCCCCGTTGTTCCCGACTTTTTGTTGCTCCACAAAAAAAAGGTCATAACGGGGCAAGGCTGCTTTCCTTTTTCTTGTTCAGGCCCTCAGATTTAATTATGTTTGCTCTGGTTTTGAAATGGACAAGCGAGTTGCACACATGGTGATATGTAACCCGACTCACACACCTGCACCACAAGCCCCTCCTCTTTACACCTGCCTCCGCGGCGGCAGAAGGCAGGTAATGGTATGAGACGGCAGTGGCGATCGAGTTTTAACTACCGGCTGGTGGTCAGGGCTGCATGAACCTCGCCGTGACCCCCGGCGACCCCTCCACCGCAGTTCACAGCTCCTCAGAGCCGGCTTCGGCCTCGCCGTGAATGGAGCTTTAAATGAAGCCCATTATCCAGTTGCACAACCTCCCAAACTGAAGTCCCGCTGGGGGCTCCCCTCAGGGGCCGGCGAGGGTGTCCATTATGGGTCTTCAGCCAGGAGTTAGAGGAGGAGGGGGGCATCCATTACGGCTCTGGGGGATGTAATGTCCAGATGGCCAGGTGTATACGGAGGGACCTGTCCCACCCTGCAACAATCCCAGCTTTCATCCGCGGCCCACCTCGGCCCTCCACCGGCCCAGAGCTGGTGGTCACACAGGACTGGTCAAGCGGAGAGAAGAGGAGGAAGAGGGAGTGGAGATGTTTGATTGACAAGGTTTAAAAGGATGGTTGGGATTATTGGATGGAGGGTTGTATGAGGTACTTATCCATCATCAGTGTATTAGCCACAGTAGATGCTGGCTGAATCGCCCCCAGTTTGGAGAAACACAGAGGGTCACCAGCACAAACGCCAGGAAACCACCATTATAAAAGCTTAAATATGTTACATTGCTCTCATCTTCTGCGAGGCAAAATTACAGATTTCGCCTATGGAGTCTGGTTGGTTTGGACTGACGGGGTCAGCTGCAAAATGTATTTTTGCCATGTGTATGCGATATTTAGCATTACCTTGCTGTCAGACAGCCTCTTCCAACAGAAAACTGCCATTATAAAAGCTTAATATGGCTCTCTCCAAACCAACCAAACTCCATAGGCGAAATCAGTCATTTTATCTCACAGAACACGGAGTTGCTGGTTCTACCATTGCCATGATCTGGTTGTGTCATTGGTGTTTTGGTGTTTTAAAAAGATAGTTTTGATTCACCAAAGTCACACAATAACACAAACTAACTAACAAATCGAGGCAGAGGTAGACCAGCAACTCCTATATTCTACAAGGTAAAATGACTGATTTCGCCTGTGGGGTTTGGTTGGTTCAGAAAAGTTGATATTTGGTTTATTTAACAGCAGTTTTCTGTCAGAATAGGCTGTTTGATGGCAAGCTAAAGCAGTGAAAACATTCTAAATATACTGTAGTTAATACACTAACTAGCGACATACGATCCCACATCAAATAATCTGAACAATCCCTTTAAACCCCCCTTTTTGTTAATCGAAAGTCATCCATTCAGTTGGGAGCTGTCTATGAAAACAATTAGTCCACCAATGAGTTCATCCTAATTTTGTGGAAAGTCCTACGTCAGGAATCGCTGCAATGCCAACAGTGCGTACTGAGATGTTTCTGACTCTTCAATCTGTCAGCAACTCTAGGTGAGAAGAGACTGACGGTTGCATAAATATATGACTTGCTACATCATCTCAAGCAGTCATTCTGCTTCTCTTTGAGCCTGGAATTACCCGAAGCAGAGGTAGACAAAAAAAAAATCTATTTTTGATTCCCTGTTGCTCAAGAGCTTGGCAAGTAGAAAGCATGCTACGCTCTCTCTCTATCCAGCCCTTCACCACTCACGCAAACACATACATACATTCAGAAACTCACACTCTTCCCACCCACATGCATACAAATCCCACCCCAGTACACACAGGCCCATTGTGAAGCCACAAAACAGAAACAACAAGCCGCTCAAAAAACACCCAGGGGACTCGCAATTCACTGCTCAATCAATCCAACCGCTGTGCGAGCGGGCGCGCACGCTCACTCTCACGCGCTCTTAAGGCACATTTAAATGCAACAAATATGTTTTATGACAAATGAATGAAAAACATGCACACACAGAGAGCACTACATTGCATTGCCCTCGAGGGACAGGCCAACCAAGTGCAGATATAGGATTACTAGAATTGACGCTTCAGTCTTTCCATTGTGAACGTGAAAATCCAATGAGGGGCCTCTAAGTGGATGCACTCACACAGAGAACCTGTTCTGAGGCCGCTAATTAAATCTAAACAGGCGCTGACATTGATTTGAGAGGCCATTACCGTCCCCTTATGGTCATAGGAGCCTCATATGTTTTACAAGTGGTGTTTGCGAGGGAGGCCAGAGCACCACAGCAAACCTGGCAACAGAACAATTCATCGGCCAGTGAAAAATACATGTAGAAATATAAGTCCAAAACCATAAGAAAAGTGAATGTTGGTTAAAGGGATAGTTCAGATGATTTGATGTGGGGTACTTTAGTCAGTGTAAAGATGGCGGCCGAAACGCCCCCAGGTAGAAGAACCAGAGAGGGAAACCAGCAAAAGGTATTTGATTTTGAATTTGCCTGTGGAGTTTGGTTGGTTAGACTGACAGGGTTAGCTTCAAAATCAAAAACAAAAAGTGTATGCCACTGTATATCTAGAATATTTTCACTGCTTTACATTGCCATTAGACATCCTTTTTTAACTGGAAACCAGTGTTACACAAGCCGAATATCGCTCTCTGCAAACCAACCAAACTCCACAGGTGAAATCAATCATTTTAGCTTGCAGAACACAGAAGTTGCTGGTCGACTGCTGCCTCGATGTGTCAGTTTGTTTGTGTTATTGTGTGAATTCGGTGAATCCGAGCGATCCTTTTAAAGTACACAATAATGCAAACAAACAAACAGATCGAGACACAGGTAGACCAGCAACTCCCGTGTTCTGCGAGGTGAAATTACTGATTTCGCCTATGGAGTTTGGTTGGTTTGGCGAAAGCAATATTTGGCTCATATAACGTTGGTTTCCTGTCAGAGAAGGCTGTCTGATGGCAAAGTAAAGTGGTAAAAGTATTCTTAATATAGCATACACGTAAACTGATATTGATTTTCTTTAGGTTGACCTTTTATAAATGGCTAAAATACATTTTGCTCCACTCTCCAAACTGAGCTCTTGCTGACCAGCATGCGTGAAAGTTAATACGCTGACTACATAATATATTGTGATTAAAGGGCAGGTCGAATTCTAAATTTTGGGATAAAACACAAAATCTAACAAGAGACAACTTCATCTTGCCTGGCTATTCAAGGGGTTAATATTTGGTGTAGAATTGATTAGCTCCGCCCCCAGTAACTGAATTTAATTCCAACAGGTAACCAAGTGGCATGCTTTAGTCCTCAGCTTTATAACAAAACCAGATTTCATGAAAATCAGTCCAGATTGAACCAAATTCCAGTTGATTTTGTTTACTAGTGGAACTTGACCTCTCCAATATGGCGACCGTGCAGATGTGTCACCGTGACACACAAGCAGCAGCCAGTGGGATGTCTACATTCCTATATTTATGGCTCTAACCTACGTCACTGCTCTTTCCCAACGGCTGAGGGGGTGTTTCCCCCTGAAAAGCCAATAAAATTATGCAGATGGAGTCTCCCTTTAAAACAAAGGAGCAAATATGAAACCTAAAAGTGGTTTTCCCACGCAAACTAAACGCTTCCACCCCCGAAAAAATGCTTTCAAAGTGGTTTTCTCCTCCACCTGTCAGTGTGTCAGCAATCCATCAGCTTTGCCTTCGACTGTACTCTGAGGGGGAGGAGCTGGAGAGGACACTCAAAGGGTTCATTAGGCCGAGATTGAGTAATGCTTCCACAGAAAACGCACAAAAGCAACTGTTGTTCACCTGAGGGAGGAGCAGGTGACGCGGCATTCAAACGGTGATGCTGCAATTATTTATTTATTTTTTTTGTCAAATTAAAGGGTGATTCCAACTGCGTTCTGTTCTGTGTTTTTCAAAGGAAACTCCCACTCACTTGTTTGCAAAATGCAGTGACATGCAGAAACCTACATCAGGGCATGTGTGAAAATGTTTTTAAAAGGGATTAGGAAATAGCATTTTTACACAAGCGCAGCACTACATGTCATGGCTGGCTGGTGTACATAAACAGCTAAGCTAACTGAAGCATTGGATTTAGCCTCTCGTATATGCCTCAAAAATCTGGTACAACCGCGTCTGACTACTGACATTTCACCATGCATTACTTTTACTGGTGAGATTGTGGTGTGTTTTTAATGTTATGTGAAAGAGTTTCAGGAACTCTGGCTTTGTCTTCTGGCTACATCATCGCATACAGCTTATATGTACGAGGCAAAAGTTGAAATAATTTGAACTTTGAAACTCTAGCTAACTTGCTAAATAAGATGAAGACTAGATTGGTTAGGTAGTTAGCTAGCTTACTGCTAACATTAGCTTGTGGATGTAACTTGCTCGTGATGATATGATAATGATTGATATAGATTAGTTAGTCAGCTAGCTGACTGATGTAGATTAGCTAGCTAGTACAGTTATAGAGTTCTTAAGTTTATGATACGATACATTTTGTTCAGCAAGATAATCTTGCAGACAAATTACTTTAGGCTATAAACAAACTGCAGCATGATTGTGTGACTTAGCATCACAAACACGTAAAAGCTTCAAAATTCACAAATTGGGGGTTTACTGGTGTTTTTATGTCATAGAAGAAAACTCTTGAGCTAGTGTTAGCCACAAGCCTTATTTCAGGCTCATAACAAAAAAAAACCCACTGACTTTAAGGGAATTCACCCAGAAGTGCTAATATGCTAACTCATTTCATATAGGCTAGCAAATGAGCGAGCTTGGTAACCAACAGACCCTTGTTGAAAACCAAATTTTGAAGATTGTTAAAAGATGTTGCTGTGGGACCTGTATAAGTGACATATAGTCTCATTTTAAGTTAGCTAATGTTAGCGAAACTTGAGCTAACTAGCTAGCTAGCAGTTGGTGAAGATGAGCAAAGTGCTAGTTACCTAGCATGACAAACTAGCTAGCTAACATTTGATGAAGATCAGCTAGCTAGTTAGAACTGTTAGTGGATCACAGAGCAAAAAGGGGCAATATTATTTTCATGTTTCTCAGTTTTAGTTTCATGCTTTTAGTGAAGAAGGGAGGAAGGAAGTGGGGGAAGAAGATGTTACAAAATAAGAACCTACAGGAGAGGTAGAGGTGTCATCCTGAGTTTCGGTTGCCTCTATAATTACCATAACATCTGACGACTTTCAGCTAAAACTGTCACCGGGTCACGGTGGGTGTCTCAACCTGCTTTACAACTACAAACCGTGGAAGAGGAAGAAGCACAGTAAGGTGTCAGAAGAGGACTAAAGTTGTAAAGTGAACCAAAAAAAGGGCTGCTGGGGTTTCAGAGAGAGAAACCTCCTGGTATAGTATCTGTATGACATGTGTTAATAACTCATAAATATCCCACCCCCATCCCCTTCCTCACCGGGGATACTTGCTGCGAGGCATTGACGTCCGGGTGAAGGAAAGTTCAGATAGGTTTGCTTTCCCTGCCTGACAAACTGTAGGCAAAGAACACACACGTGGCACCGGGAATGCACACCTCATCTATATTACAAGAGAATGTGTCAGAAGACAGTCGGCTGACACAAACCGGTGATTTTAAAATATTGGTTTTTTTTGTATTGAGTCTGCGGTGTTCTCACTAGGAAAGTGAGAGTCACTAGGAAAACACATTCGCAGACTTCAACAGATTTGTTTGAGTTGTTGAGTAATAAAGATGCTGCTACGGTTGAGTTCATTTTCTCAAAATAAAACAAAGAGAATTTAAACATGTCTTCAAATAAGCAGTGGTGGAACATTAAGGGTCAGGGCCTTATCACACCAGAAAGTCACACCAGTGACAACTTCCAGACTTGCTCACTAGCATGCTAGCAGCTTGGCCTCGCTCACTGATATCTTAAAGTTTATAGACGTTTTTCTTCATAATTTCATGATGTCTGTGGAAAATGTTGATTTTCCCAGTGACCACATCTTTTCATTATGTCTTTGCATTTCCTGCGTACTCACCGACTTGCTAGCTTATGAAACTATGAGTTTTAGTGGCTTTCTAGATGCTGACAGTTTTGGCATCCATATTTCCTTTCACTCGCACCGCTCTTCTCACAACTTTAACCACTTGAACAGAAGGCCACCTCCTTCAGGGAGGTGAATGTTCCCTGAATCTGTTGGCAGGTCGTGACGAGTTGTGGACAAGAGTTTGCTTTTGGGCGAGCAGCTCTCAGTGGATAGTATGAACGCTTTCTCTGCATGCTGGTTCTGCTCATTGTGTGACATCTTTACTTATGTCCCTCATTTTCAAAGCCCACGCTCTTCTTTTATTATATTTTATAAGGCTACTTTGAGGAATTACTGGTGCAGTGATAGCTTATTTAAATTTTTATTATTTATTATTCTGGACTGCCAATATCAGTGACTTTTTTTTTGCTTTGCTGCCTTTGTATATAAGAAAAAAATGTCTTATTTTCTCAAAAAGTCTGACATGTTTTTGTCCTTCATGTTGACATCATTAAAGAGGGTTGTATGACTGCGGATACTTCTGTATCTCTTGCCAGACAGCGGCAGGGAGATGTGGTGTTGGGGTGGGTATTGTCTTTAACTATCTCCTATAATATAAAAGACAAAGAGGTGTCATTGAAATCATAAAATGTGACATAAATGTAATAAATAAATAACCTCTGGTGCAACTGCTCACATTTGTGACTGCTGGTTGCTCGTTTGAATTCCAGAATTGGTAAAGGAATAAGTAACACTCTGCCTTTCTCTCATTAACTGCCAATGAAGATGTATTATTTAGATTTTCATTATTTATTAAACTAGATTGCCAGTTTCAGTTCATACTGGCATCATTAAAGAAGAAGAAGAAGTAGAACTGCGGATACTTCTGTATCTCTTGCCAGACGGCAGCAATCCTATCTGAAGAGTGTCACTGAAACGCTCTGCCAATCACTTCAAAGTACAGCAGTGACAGAAAGTCCAATTTCTTTACATGAAAGGCTATTTTACACAACTTTGACAGCGTATTTAGATTTAAATTTTTTATTATACTGGAGTGCCAAATTCTGTGGCTGTCATGCCTTGTTTTTATTAGTTTTGGCAAACTTTTGTATGATGGGAAACCTATATGTAAGTCTGTTGTGTTTGTTATCTGTTTAAATGGTCCTTGTTGGTTGTAATGAGGCTCAAAGGTGTGAAATGTGTATAAATGAACTTATCATGTTGGATGGATTTTAAGAAATGGTTCAGAAAATGGTCAACACAACAGGCTCAGTGACCACTTTAAGAATTTCTTTCCATTGATTGATATTGTCAACTTTCACGCCCGATTAATGGCCAAGTGTGAAAAATACGACAATAACAAAACAACCTGCCGTCGCAGCCAAAGAAAAGAAAATGCTTTTAAAACTGTCTGGCTTGTCCGAACTCTATTTATCCAACTTCTCTCGGTATGTGGGAGTTTTTCTTTTTCTTTCTCTTGGGCCAACAATTGCAGGAACATTTTCATCTCCTTGGAATTTCAAAAAGAAAATTCCTCAGAGGGGAGAGGAGCACGTTGTGACGGGGGGAGGAGGGGGGGGAGCCCTACATTTGAGAGGAGGAGAAAACTGAAGGAGTGATGGAGATGAATACGATAAAGGCAAGAAAGATTGATGATGATAAAAGGTGTTTTCCTTTTCTGAAGACTCACTCTGTCTCTTCTCTTCCCTCTCTTTCTCTTTCCTCCCCTCAGGCTGATCTCTCTCTTGCATGTCCGGACGGGCTCGAGTCAGTACCAGGTAAAACTGGTCACCCGAGTCCTCCCCCTCATCTTTACCCCACCTCCATCTCCCCTTTTGCTCACCTGCCCCAAGGCAACCCTCCCCCCTCCCCACCACCCACCTTCTCCATCTGGCACGGTGAGTAAGCGCCGGCCGGGGTGCTCCGCTCGCTGCATTCTGCGCTGATGAAACATGACATAAAACAATGCCCCCACTGTTGAGCCAAAGTTTTGTGTGAAACAACTTTTTTTTTCCAGTTGATTTACAGCAACATTGTTCCAAAATGAACCCGTGTATGCGTTTGACAATCCAAACTTTTGTTTGTCCCGCTGCTCTCGGCGCTTGGCGACAATAGGCCAGCTCTCAAGGTTAAGCCGCAGATGTGTTAATGTGCTAAGACCGTGTGATCGGGCTTTTTAAGACATTTTTGAAGAAACAGCCGAGTGAATAGCGGAGGGAAAGGAAAGAAAAGAAAAGGGATGAAAGAGGAGGAAAAAGCTCATTTCTGCTGACATGGACGGGCTGCTTAAAGGGGGACAGCGAGCCAGGGTAGCAGAGAGTGACAGAGCCACAATGGAAGCACAATGGAAACTCTCCTTCCCCCAACGCCAGCCATCTCCCCTCACTGGGTTTTTTATCCCACAGTTGCCCCTGCCAGGCAACAACGCGGGCCAGGCTTGTTCAGCAGAGCCGCAATAAGACAACACTAATAAACGCCAACTGGGGGGGAAAAACAACAAACAGCTTACACTTTCAAATTTTACACTGAACTAGTCAGGGCTAATTCCTCCTCCAATGTTTAGGGGAAAACACTCGCTTAACCCCCTTCCTTTTTCTCTCTCTCAAAACTTACCCCAACCCCAACCTGTTTATCCACTGTCAACAATACAGCGCCTGCCGTTGGAGCGAGGCACCTGCTGCAGCTTCCTGGTTCACGGCTGGTGATCGGGAGGTGTTCAGATAAACAAACCCCGTCTCGTTTGGTTCAGGTGTTGACAGCGACGCATTCCCGCGTTTCATCTGCTCCTCTCTTACGCAACCTCACACCGCGCCGGCGCTCTGCAGGGCCTTTTTTTTTTTCTTTTTTTGACAGATTGCCTTCCCTTCACTGGGGTTAAGCATATTTCTGTGTGTGTGTGTCTTCACTTTGCTTATTCTGCAGCTTAAAAATTGCTTGCGCAGGCACCATTAAGTGCAGCGCTCCAGTCTCTCCCCCCCAGAGCAGAACCGAGATGAACTGTTTATCTGTCTATTACAGTACAAACCACACCCACCCCCCCTTATATCATCCTGAGTAAGGCCCTGATGGAAGAATTTCTCCAAACTGAGTAAACAACACAACCGTAGCTCAGGTGAATCATCGGAGACATTAGAACCCGAGGGCCTCGGCTAACGCGCACATCAAAAGTACTAATGACTTTAAAGACTGTCTCTACACTCTTAGATATAAGGGTTCCAAAACACAGAGGTTCTCCCGATGATCATCTGCTTTAAGAGAAAACTCTTTTGAAGGAAGGGTTTGTCAAGGGTTCTTTGTAATGCTAAAGGTTGCATTAAGAACCCTTTATGGAAAAAGGAGTTCTTTTGTCAAGGGTTCTTTGTACCATAATATAAAAGGATTCTCAGTAGAACCTCCTGGGTGGGTTCTAGATAAAATCCTTGGAATAAAAAGAGGTTCTCAGTAGAAGCCCCCGAGTGTGTTCCTGATATAAAAAAAAA
>JAJHUR010099923.1:0-36697 GCA_027495735.1 Lutjanus campechanus | reverse complement strand
GGAAAATTTAATTTAACTGGAAAGGAAGAAAAAGGTGGGGTGGGGGTGTAGAGAGAAAGGGTGTAAGTAGTGGAGGTCAACTTCTTGCTTCCATGTTAGCTGGAGGCAACGGCATCTCTTCACTCACTTCTTTCCCACTTAAGAATGGTGTTTTTCTCTTAATCCCAGTATCAGAATTCCCTCTAATCTCCTTTAATTACAACCACAAACACTTGGAAGAGGTGCCTGTACACATAAAGACAAAGAGCAAACCAAATTTGCTCTTAATCACTGTTTCATACAGCTGTTTTGGCTAAAAATGGCATTTTATTATACAACAGCAGAGATGCTCACAGACAGAATCCAACATTTTCCCTCACGAACTGATTATTAACAGCTTTTGTTTGAAATTATAAAGTGAGCTATTTGTCAAAGACTGAATATATTTGCTCATAATTAGACATCTAAGTCAATCAACTTGTTTGCTGAGCTGAGATATATGATTTTGAGGATTCCCTTCTCCCGGTTCAACTCATCTTTGCACAGATGTGACAGCTGTTCAGCCTCCTTGTCTGAAACACAGCCCCTTCTTCCTAACTGTCTCCTGATCTGTCAGCAATTCCCTGTGTTTGTCCAACTTTCGTTCCAATAAGATGGGGGACACATGCTGAGATGTAAACAGCAACAGAAAGGGAAAAAGACAACGGATGTGATTCACATGGTGGTGATTCATTCTCCAGCTGCCGTGCGTCTCTCCTGCTCCGGGTCGGCCTGGGTTCAGTGGATCAGAGAAGGTTCATATCCGTCTAGTCTGTTACCTGTAGTCCAACCTCATTCCATCAAATCTATCAGCCTCATTTCACCCAATCTCCCTGAGTTAGCAGTTTAGATTTTAGAAAAATCTGCACCACATATATATATTTTCACCTGTATTTATTCAGGCAAGTTTTATGAAGAACAATCCTGTCTTTCTCAGGAACCCTCTGTAGTCTCATCTTCCAGCCACTGAGCAGCTCCACTGGATCAGTTGGGGTTAAAGGCCTTGCTCCACGGCTCCTCAATGATGTTAATGAGGGAGGGGCAAATGCTGTCTTTCACTTTCTCCACCCAGAGTTATCCTGCCCATCAGGGGGACTGAACCAACGATTGGACCTTTTGGTCACATGCCCACTTCTCAAGCCTAAATTACCCCATAATATGAAACATCAGGTGAAGTTTGAACTTTTTCTTACCTTTTGCACCAGAATCAACCATTCAAAACTAAATGTACATATTATGGAAATGTTCTTCATATTGCAAAATCCACAGTTAATGTATTTCACTCTGATTCATCTCATTAGCTTTCTTAAAATAACTAGTGGCTTAGTATGTATCTTACTATTTGTATAACTATTTGCAGTTTCATGATCAAGATTATACCCATGCTGATTGCAACAGGCATCGCTGGAAGAATCGATTGCACCACAGCTCACAAAAAATGCCTGTATTTGTGCTTTGGCTTTACTTCCTTATTGTTTGGGGTCCAGGAATACAAAAATAATTGCAAAATGAAAAAATGTTTTCATTAAATGCTCTTTCCCTTCTCAAAACCCAATATGTAGGAAAATAATGAAGTGACAACCCTTCCCTCTGCCACAAACTGGGCTAGAATACTCAGTGAAGGTTATTCGGGGTCATTAAAACCTCTCATGAACAACAAGCTGTTATAAAACTCCAAAAGTGGAAATCTAAATAGACTAAATTTGAATTAGTGCTGCTTAAATAGTGCTGTCACAGATATAAAGCGCATGAAAATCTAATGTATTGAACCATATTTTGCTGCTCTGAGATCCCAAACAGAAGTAATGCTTCATTTTCCTCTCCTGAAGTTTTGTCATCAGTTCAGAATTATGGTTACAAGCAATCCTCATAAAATGGGTAAAAGTCAAGTCAAGTATCAAGTATGAAAAACAATTTTAAGTATGTTTGAACCACTTGACATTCACAGCACCAATAAAAATTTACTAGTTTCAAATCAGTTAGTAGATGCAGAGTGATGTCTTTCAAATTAAATCAGTAATTATTTCTCATATATTAATTTTCTACGTGTGTAAAACCCACATTCTTAAACCCATCACTCCCATGACCTGTTATTCTTGTGAATTATATAAGTGTTGTGCATCTGTTCATATAGAATAAATCACAAACTCTCTGGCTGTCTGTGGACTGTACTTCGCCTCTGTGGCTGATGAAATGTGGCTAGAGAGATGATATACAATAAACATTGCTCACGCAAAGGTCATCTAAGATTGGGAAATCAGAAGCTGAGAGCACGTCGGTACCAAGTCGACCTTCCTGTTTTACTTCCAGTGTCAACTGTTGCGTGACTGCAGAGTGGATTTCTGGGAGCTGAGTGAGAGGGCGTCTGTGTGTCAGAGTGTGTTTCTGTGAGGGCATGGATGCCTATTTCATGCCCGTGCGAGTGTGATCAACATATAGTTTTCTTGACACGCTCTGTCAGGGCTGAGTGACGCTGCTGTAAACCTGTGTGCACGATAGCTGCAGGGCTGTTTAGGTGTTTATGTCTGCTGCATTATTAATTCAGTCCTAATGAACACCATGTATGAAAAGCTCATCATGGTGATGTCATTTATTTGGGTTTCTATAATCTGACAGCTCATTTGTGTTTTTTGTTGTGACAAAGCTTGCACTTGTAGAGAACGTTGATTATGTGTTTATATTTGCCGGTGAGTGTGCATAACCTTGGTTTGGACGAAGAAGAGCCCGCTATTCTGCATCACGCCTGCTGTTGTGATGTCCAGCAGTGGTTTGCGTTGAGTGGCAGGCTGGTGCTGAAAGGCTGCCTGGGTAGTCACTGCGTGTCACAGTTAATGAGAGGTGAAGGCAGAGACGGGCCCGCCCCACACAGAGAGACAGATGCAGTCAAAACAATGAGAGTGCCCTAGCAAAACACAGCCAGCATCAGCCGAGCACAGCAAATAAGAGCAGATCACAACAAAGTAGACCAGAGCGCCCCAAGTTCAGCAGCCAGAAGACAAAAAGCTTTGTCTATAGGTGCTACCAGCTGTACTTCCAGGCTGACGGAGAAAAGACAGTGGATGGATTGAAAACAAGGTTTTCCCGAGCAAATTGTTCAGCTGAGGGTAAGAGGTGGGCCACCCAGTTGATGATGATCTAAACATTAGACACAATGATTACACCTGTGTTGCTTTTGCTGGATAACAGCTGCTGTGGCCATAATTATGGATATAGATAAACGCTAAAATTAAGCATAATGTTAGTACTACTTACAATGTGCTGGTCTACAACATACTGAAAACAGACTGAATAAAGTGAGGAGAAAGCTGATGGATGAGAAAAGTAAAATGTTATTTTTCTGGTTGGTGATGTTATCATCATCTAGATGGATAAATACTGTAGCACTACAGGTGAGAGAAAAAATACGTACTTTTGATTTTGAAGTGAACTGTCACTTTAAATCTACAGTCATACATGTCTCTGTTTTGGGAAACACTGCAGGAAACCCTTGAAAAATGTTGAGCGTGTGGGTGTTTTGAGTTTGTTATGAACACATGTTAATATAAGTGTATCTGGGCTCTTTTTTTGGAGAGACGGCCCTTGCGTGACAATGCCTTAAACGCGTTGACCCCAGATAAACAAACCCAACTGAAAGTGAATCACACACAGACCCATTCACGGTCAGATGTGTGTTTGTTGACCCTGGGCATGGTGGCATGTATGGGAGGAGAGGCTTAGTTTTTCTGCAGCATTCATACAGGCTCCTGGGTGGTACTTCCATTAGTAGGAACTGCAACCACAGATGCTGGAATTCAGGTATTTTAAGCATACAAACACTTGCACGCAAATGAGCAATCCCACAATGGGCTTGGAAATAGAAATACCTGCACATTTTTTGTGTTACTCTTTCAGCTCAGCCATGTGTGATTTGAGCCACACTGGTTATTGACAAACCTCCTGTGACTAATCGCCACCCTCAGATGTGGGAACCAGTGAGTCCCATAACGAACGGCTGACGCGCCTGGAGGGAAGGGACAGCAGCCATTGGTGCGATGACGAGGTGAGAACGAGGGTTATGTTTGTAGATCAGATCAGATTGGGGCCACCGGTGCTGCAAAAACTTCCAAGAAGTCTGGAGGTGTTAAATCCAGTCCTCGGGGGGAATAAACATGAGGGTTAACACATACTGGCACAGGGATTAAGAAAATACACGGGTCACCTGAGGGATCATGGGCCTGAACGTGGTGAGATTGCGTCCTGAACATCCAAAGTGCCAGACTTCCTTTAAGTGCATTTAACACGGGATGAAAGCATCAGACTCTTTAATGTGACGAACGTCAGCAGCATCAGTGTGCGCAGCGGTAATTTGACAAGGATATTTTGAAGTGTCGGTTTCGTCCAGTGCCAGTCTATGTCGAATGGTGGTCTGTAACAGGATAAAATGCTCTTTTATCTTTGTATCCCTCATTCATTCATAAAATGTGGTTCTAGTTTGACGTTCTGGAACATGTTAGAGCAAAACCGGAGAGCCGGGCATGGAGGGAGCGGGGGTGGGTCTTCGAGTGTAAAAGGAATAAAGAGAAAAGTGCACTAATCACCATGACTTTAAACGAAAACTGCAGTATTTCTGTGTGTGTGTGTGTGTGGTGGTAACTGAAGACAATGTGTGGGGCAATGTGTGGGCTATGGTTGAGGAAACATGGTGTGAACGTTCAAAAGGAAGCTTTATTCCAGCAAGTCTCTTTCTTTAACCCTGACTGATTTTCTGGAAAGAATTCCTGCCTTAAATCTCCGCTGCCTCTTTGTGTAATTTCTACCAATTGAAAATTCAAATCTCCACCATTACTTCTAGCTCTCTACTTTTCCACAGGTGTCTCACCTCTCATGCCCTTAGCCTCTCAACCATAAGCTGTGCTCCTTGTTCTGGTTTCCTTCTCCTCTTCTCTCACACCTGAAACAGACAGGCTAATCACAGCCTCCGCTGTGGAAGCCAAGGTGAGAGCGTGCAACCTCAGAGCTGCCAGCCATGCTCGCAGTGGTTTATGAGTCATGGGCAACATGGTGCAGGTGGTCCAGAGGCTGACCATCACACAGTCGTGACTTGGCGTGGTAGAGCCATAAAGCATAAATAGCATGGGGCCTGTTTAGTGAGTTATTATCATCCATGATGGACTCCTGCAAACATGTGTCCTCTTTAAATCACATTACATGTTTTATCTTGTCAGAAAGGTGCTCATAAAATAAATAGATAAGTAAGCAGATATGTGTGGTCAAATGTGTTTCTCCTGCTTTCTACTCATGTGTACAGTCTGCCAAACCATTCACAACATTCCTGTTTCAAGCTATACCTTACTTTATCTTCTATACAGTATAACTACCTCAACTTTGTATTTGAGAAGTGTATGAAGGTTAGATCTGGGTCATTTTACTGACTGAGTAGGGCTGTGTGATTAGAGCAAGATCTCATATCCTGATCTTAAACACTCTTGCATTGATTGCTCATGCTTCCATCCCTCACTCACCTTTCTGCCATATAAGCTCCAGTCAATTCCTCTTCTTCGCCTCCATAACCTTCTTCGCCTTTTCTGTACTGTTATTACTGCCATCAGTATACCAGCCCTGCATAGCTGCCTGATCCATCCACTATGAGCCATTAATCTACTGTATCTGGTCTGATACTAATCATGTCTCAGTGCAGTCCTCTGCTCTGCCAACCCATTCTGGCTTCAGCAAACACCCTCCAGTGCCAAGTGATACATGTGGATCAAGAATCCATGGCTGAGAATCAACATTAACGCTCAGGCACTTCAGTTTTCCGGCTACCTGGCAAGAAAATATCCATGTTGGAAAATATATACATGGCTCCGTAAGACGATTCAAATGCCATTCACTGTAGAATAGCTGAAAAAAGGATGAGTGAATACATCTGCTCTCTGGGATCTTGGCTCATCGCAAACTATCTGAACACACACGTAGGACAAACTGGTGGATCTTTAAGATGTCAGATCAAACATCAGTACCTCGGTACTGCAATGTGTGGGCTTGAAATTTTTCCAGACTGTGTAGGTGTGACGTTGCCAGAGCTAATTTAGAGGCCTAAGATTTATAACAATACATTCTGGACTTTCTGGCTAAATTACAATTGCAAAAATTACTCTATTAATCAATTAGTTGTAAATTAATAAATTAATTGTCAAATATTTTTATAGTTTGGATTTGGATGAATTGGTTTGAGTCTTTTTTTAAAAAAGAAAATAAGTCAAAATTCATTGATTCCAGCTTCTCAAATGTGAATATTTCGTGGCTTCATTACTATTACCTATGAGAGTAAACTGATTATATTTTGATTGTGGACAAAACAAGACATTTGAGGATGTCCACTTGGGTTTTGGGAAACACTGATCAACGTGTTTCACCATTTTCTGACATTTAGAACAAACAACTAACTGATTAATTGAGAAAATAGCTGACAGATAAATTGACATAGAAAATAATTGTTGGTTGCAGTCCTAATTAGAATACAAACACATTTAAAAAAAATCTAATTTTTACAAAACATATTTGTCTTGGTTCAATGGATTAATCGAGCCGTGTGCTGGAGAGTGCCCTGATCAAGCCCCCTGAGGGTTTTTTGCACCTCTGCATCATATTTTATGTCGTTAAAGTAGAGCCTATACTCAGTGGTATATTTTGTGTAAACGAATAAAAGAAAATACAATTCAGAATCTAAAAACATTTGCAGATATTTACAATGGTGAGAAGTGCATGGTGGCAATATTCATTCCTTCCTGTGTACATAATAGGAAAGATCATTATTTTAGATTTTGTATTAATTTTCATTGCAGATGATGCCCATATATTTAAATATGCTACGGATACAAAAGCAATATTTTTTTCAATATCATAAATATTGTGGGAAAATAAACATTTTCTTCTATGAAAACATTTTAAATTAATGACTGATCAGAAAACATCTCATTAAAGATCTTTTATTTTGATTAGTACTTCAGCTTTAATATCTAGACCCAATAAAAAGTTGCTGGCTGAAATTCAACTTGACTTAATCACAGTCAATAGATAAAAGCATCATGTCATCTGAGTGGCTGCTGCGGCCTGCTGGGACATGAACTGAGTGTGTCACTTACGTCAGCGGTGCTGCCTCTGTAACCGCTCATAAACTCTTTGGGATTTCATGACGAGGTTATCGACTGCTTCTTTTAAAGATGATCATCTGTTTATTTCAAAGACTTACACATGCAGGTGTGTGTGAGGAGGATATCATTTCATAGTGCCTTGAGATACGATGCCATCACTACAGGCTCTCTCTCTGTGCTGTGATGTTCCTGAATGTAACACAACCCATGTCCCCTTTCAATGCTGCGTGATTCGAGGGACAGTGTAGTGTGTCCGTGTGTGTGTTGTGTTGTTGTGAGGCTGCTCCTGTGGCAGGTGCAGACTTGCCCCAGTGTGAACTTTATGGGAGGAGGTCATGTGTCACTTTATACGATTGGTGGCGTCCATATTTGGTCCAATCAGCTGCTCAGGTTCGCGGGGTCAGAGCATGGCTGGGATGGCTGTCGAGCCTTTAACACAGTCGGTGATAGACTGGGATCAGTGTGATGTTACAGCCTGTTGTGAGTTTACATTCATGTACCCGCAATATATAACATCAACTTCAATAAATATCCGTGAAAGGTATCTGGAGTTTTGCATTTCTCTGAGCAGATGGCCCTGACCAACAGACCTCTGCTGTGTGGATTTGTGTCACAGGGTATTTACAGTTGTGTGTGTGTGTGTGTGTGTGTAATGTGTGTGTCTCATACTGTTTGTGTGCCTGACAGCAGCTGCGACTCTGATAGATGGCTGACACAGCTGATATGTCTGATAGGCTTCATGCGCAGTAATGAAAGTTAAACACAGCTGGGAGCGCATGACAGTGGTATGTGCCATTCACTGCTGTTGGCCAATCACATCTCTGTATCAGCCGTCACAACGTAGTGACCTTGCATGAGGGTCAAGGTGGAGCACGTAGGCAAAAGATAGGGGACCACAGCTGCAGACAGCAATGCATGAGCCATCATTTAGCTCATTTCACTCAACACACGCTCATCTAACGCCTCATCCAGAGTCCGTCATGTCACCTCCATTTGCTCCATACGCATGTTTACTGTTTGATGTAATGGGATTTATTCTTTACACCCACTGTGAGCATTGACCAGCCTCCAGCTCTCCTGCTGTACCTGTTGCTGCCAAGCCACCTCAGCTGCTGCTGGACTAGAATCCAAATTCCCTCGTACTTCAGCTTGCCAACAAATGAGCCAACAACAGTGGGAAATGGAGGGAAATTAATCTCTATATCTGAATTTTATTCAGCTTTATTTTACAGTAGACCAGTAAGCTGTAACAAGCTGTTCTCTGGACCAAAATATACAAAAACTAGAAATAATATGTTCTTAATTACAGTGATTTTGATAGCGGGGGCCCTCAAGGGGATGCCAAGGCGTACTCAGCAATCATTAACAAAAAAAAAAAAAAAAATTTAATTAATTATTATTATTATTATGTGAATTTATAATAATACATTACATTTTGAAATCTTATTTGCCAGGCCCATCTCTCTACTTGTCACCTGTTGCCTGCCAAGAAGCTGCTCTGCTCCTGAAAGTTAGTGCTAACTCATCAAAATTGGCACATTTTTGAAAAGGAAAAGGCCAACAGCCCTGCAGACAGAAGCTCAGCTGCAGAAAAATCGAAGGAACTCCCGGCTGACTCTCAAGTATGATGTACAGTGGTAGAAAGCCTGAGTGTCTAAAGCGTTTTCTGTTTCGAGACCCTCTGAAATGAGTTTAAAACTGTGAGAACATCAGTGCCACTTGAAACAAAAGCCCCTAGCAGAGACAGAAAGAACAACTGACTTTGGTTTTTTAAAGACATCTTGCAAAAGGGGGCCTCCAGTTTTGAGCTAATGGGAATCCATGCTTTATTAGACTTATTAGACATTATTAGAGAGTAATTAGGGACACATTACAACAGCACTCGACTATAAACTTAAGTGAAATCACATATCTGCTACTTGAGACACTCCCTCTTTGGCTGGTCCCATACAATTGGCAGAGTAGCCAAGATCGATTTTTACTTTTTTAATCGAATCACATTATCTTTCAAAAATACTATAATAAGTTTCTGCATTCACCCACGGACAAAATATTCATCAACCTCTTTAATTTTGGCCTTTACTTGGTATATCTAGTTCACATATTGTTTTTAAATTGGGAAGAAGCAGGTATGTGATTTCACTGAAGTTTACAGTACAGGTTTGTTGTAATGTGTCCCTAATTACCCTCTAATAGAGATTTAACTGTCTAGTAAAGAACACATTATTTAGTTTTTGTCTAATTCAATACTAAGTACAGCTTGTTACATCTTATTGGTGTAAAATAAAGCAGGACCAGTAATTTGTCTGTTCAGCATTAAAGCACTTGTTCTGATATGATATCAGAAGAGAACATCATCTAACAGCCCTTCTCATTGAACCAAAACCAAGGAATGAGGCGCCGACCCAACCCCAGCCCAACCCAAAAACTAATCAAGGCCTGGAGCCACCCTGATGTGCCGTACTAGAACCGGACGGCTTCGGTTTCAGCGCTCGTCTGCCAGGCCAAGTGGAAGAAAACCACTTGTGGTCGTAACGCCCCTCTGACCAACAGACAGGTTCTTGGACTGAGCCAACGTCCCAGATCAACGGGTGTTGTGGGTAAAATGATACATCAGTACAAGAAATACACTTTGCGGTCGAAGGTGATTTAGAAATCCTGCAGTCCGCTCCAAGTGGTAGCACTTTTCAAAATGTTTCATATTTTTATTCACGGGATGGGAGCTGTCTCATAAACCAGTCAGAGCAGGTTTATAGTAAAACTAACTATCTGGGGTTTTCCAACAATGGAGGCTTTGTCTGCATGCACCTGACTGTAGCTAAGCCAATGTGGCTTTAAACTAAAACAAATGCGGTCAAATGGCTCTTACAGCAAACTTCTCCCCCCTCAATCAACCTTCTGTTAAAGTCATTTATAAAAACCCATTTTAACAGATCCATTGTTGTAGAAAAGTACCTTGAAACAATTTCAAATTCACTCTGCTTATTTTAATAAATGCTAGAGCAGGACCTTGGCAGGGAGCACTAACAGGATCTAATTATCTGTTCTGGCTGTTGTAGATTACGGGGGAGGAGGAGAAGGTCAAAACTAAAGCACCTGTTTATGACAGAAGAGTGCAGATGAATACCAGACATTTAAACTCATACGCACGCCTGGTAAGTATGAGTGATGGGTGATAATTTCCTGACAAACTGTTTGGTTTAACTAAATAAACTAATAAACTAACTAAAAACCTTAACATGTCCCATCTTACTGTGCTGCAGGAATACAGTAGTTTGACATTTTGGGAAATATGCTTATTCGCTTTAAATTAGAAGAAACTGGAATATTATTATCACTCACCAAGTCTGTACAGTGATGCTACAACCAGCAGGTAGTTAGCCTAGCTTAGCATACATTCATGCACATGTATGTGCTTATAAAACCTACTGTGCAACCTTTCAACACCACTGAAACACACATTGTCAGGTACGTTACAGAAGAATGAGTTAGCCTCCTAGAGCTCTTGAACTCGAATAAGGCCAACTTTCTCTTGAGCATGACAGCTAACTGTTAGCATAGCCTATGACTCAACAGCCTTGGCAACAACACATGAACTGACACACAGACAAAGACAAGTCTATTGTTATAATTATTATTTTGATTGTGGTGAAATTGGTACAATCTAGCACTGAATGTTGAAATCTGCCCCATTTTTGTGTTGTAGAGACCACTCAGCAATCGGGACAGCCAGCTTGAAACAGACAATCCTGGAAAACTGGGATGTCTGGTCACCACAAACTAGTCATTTTGATGTTCGTACGGATAAAACTAAATGTAATGTGTTAATTAGTGAGCTTTAGAGGTGCTGGTAAGCACATTTTGTTGCCTTTAATCCAGTGTGCAGTGTAAAAACTAAAACGCTGCTAGATTATGCAAAACAAATTCAAACTAAACTAAAAGCACTCCAACTAGCTTAGTCATAGCTATCATTTTTGAGGCTGCTTAAAAAACTTGCTAAAGGTGTCGAGAAAGTTAGAATCGCTGCTTTGGACAGAGTCAGACTGCTGTTTCTACGTTTAGTCTTTGTGGTAAGCTAAGCTAACCATCTCCTGGGTGATGCTTCACAGACATTCAATCGGTTTCTATTTTCTCATCTAATTTTGTATATTTGGTGTGCTTAGTGTTTCATGACTGCTTCTACAGACACTGTGTCTTTAACTTGTAGTCCATCACATCCAGGACTACAATTCCCTTGATGTCTTGCCACAAAAAGTTCACCTGATTGACACAAGTGTCCTGCATTAAAGCTAATCAAGTGATTTGTACTGCTGCAACATGTTTATTGAAGAAGGTATCTGACTGATTGCTTAATTAAGATTTTTGCACAAATTCATTTAATTCAGGCTGTTTTATTTTTAAAAAGTCGCTACAGGGGTCTTTAAAGCGATTTTAGTGAGAAAGTTAAGTTGGCAATACTGCTTTCAACAGAGTTAGACTGTATAGTGTATAATATGACTTTTTGCTTTGGCAACATGTTTGATCGAAAATGTCATGCCAATAAAGCTGATTAAATTGAAATTGACTGGTGCTTCCACATTTGTAGTCTTTGTAGTTAGTGAAGCCAAAAGTTTCCAGGGTCATGCTTAACAGACTTGAGCATGCTATCAATTTTGTAATCTAGATCTCAGCAAGAAAACAAGTAAGTATTTACCATAATGTTAAAATATTTTTTTGAACCAACCTGTAAAGTCTAAACATATATTTAGAGGTAAGATAAACATCTGACATGAAAACACATCAAAAGGGAGAGAGGAGGATAAAGTACCAGAAACATACACAACAGGTTTACATCAGATACTGTAGGCGTAGTAGATTGTAGATAGTAGTAATAGTTAAACACTAAACTGATGTAAACACTCTTCCTGCAGGTTTGGATTTCACAACCAAACCACCCCAATGGAGATAAAAGCACTTTTTGCAGAGTGACAGCAGAAGGGAGGGAGATAATGAATGAATAAAGTGAAGAAGAGAGGAGGGCAACGGTACAACCCTGAGAAACTTCTCCCTCTTTTTTCTTTCTCAGCCTCTCATCCATCCATGTCTGGCTGCTCTAAGCCTCTTATTGCTCCTGATAGATATTAATGATACAGAGCAACACGATCCAACTTTGTTCTTTCATCTGTGCTCCAGAGCTTGTTTCTTTACTGATCAATGTCCCGTGTCCTCCATCTTAATCACACTTTATATGGTTTACCCCTGAGGTCAGATGGGACGCTGATGCACTCGTCAAGCCTCATTCCCTGCTTTATCTATGACTTGGAGCTCAACATATGACCTGGTATCAGCAGGCTGGTATTCAGTGTGTGCCACCGCTTTCTGTGTGAGTGTGTATGTGTCGGCTGAGGCGTGTAACAAAGTCAGCATGTGACCTCAAGCCTTCACGTTGGTGGGGCCCATAAATCTGCCACCGTACTCCAACACAGCTCACCTCTGACCCTCACACATACCCATTCACATTTTCTTTGCAGCCACGCCGGTCCTGCACACATTCAGACAATAAAAAGACAGACAAGACATGGACTTTGACAGTGAAATTAGCATGCAAAAATATGTTTGCACAGGAGATGGGAGGATTACTTGAAAATGCATTCTGATACAAATACTTATAAACTGTTAAAGTAACAGTACAGTAAGGTAATCCAAGTATCACAATATTAAAGTCATGTAAATTGATTACTTCCCTTTACTTTTGCCGAATATAATTTTTCTGTTTGTGTAGGTTTATTATTTGATTGTCCAGCTATTCTTGCGCATGGCATGGATGGCAGCATATTACGTTAGTGGTTGTAGCTAATGTTAGCTGTGCGTCTTACGTGTAAATGTAAACCTGTAAATTAGATGTTGAGTCATCGGATGATGACAGCATTTTATGTCAGTGGTTGGTCTAATGTTAGTGGTTGGTCTGTGTAGCTAAGATTAACACTTGATCTTACCTGTAAATGTTTCTTTAAAAAGTTGATGTTGAATCTTAGATGATGGCAGAGCCGTCACAGTAATGTGATGTTGTCTGATTTAAAAACAAAATAATGACTGTAAGATCAGCTGCTTTCAATGAAACCAGAGTGATGTTGTGAGACTCGCATGCATGCTGGGCATGGTAGTATATCATTCTTTAACCATATCATACCATAACCATTCTTTAACCTGTACTTCTGCTAATAACCCCCACTTTTACTAAATGTATCTGTAATCTGATTACATATTTTTTTTGTAAGGGAATACAGTCACCTGTTTTGTATCCTAATTAAGAAGTCCCATTACATGTATTCTGTTACTCCCTAAGCCTGCTACCAACATCCCTTTGTGGTTGTGTCACACTATATTCTCCTTCTGTTGTCTCTCCACACCTCTCTCTGTACTGACCTACAGGTTAAGAGCTGCTGTTAGTCTGAGAGGGATCCTCATGTCGCTATCACGTCTTCCCGCCTGGATCTCGACTTCCGTCTTCCTCTCACTTTCATACGCGTCTCTGTCTCGGTCACCCGCCTCCTCTTTTCTTTCCTTCTACTTCATATTCAAGGCAGCCTGCAGTTGTCCTTTGGTATTCTCTACTCTCGTAAACACCACTTGTCAGGGTGTCACCTTTCACCCATACTCCCTACCCTCCAGCACCATCGTCACCCCTCAGCATACGGTACATACCCACCTCAGCCTGACACATACACCTCCTACTCCCTCCTCACTCATGAGTATATCTCATCACTTAGCTTAGTAAGGAAACATCCCACAGAGGGGGCTTGTGGGTATCTGAACAAAGAGACTTCTTTTAAAGGTCCAGTGAGTAAGATTTACAGGGATTTATTGGCAGAATATAATATTCATAAGTATGTTTTGATTAGTGTATAATCACCTGAAAGTAAAAACTGTTGTGATTTTGTTACCTTAAAATGAGCTGTTAATATCTACAGAGGGTGTGGGTCCTCTTCCACGGAGGCCACCATGTTGCACCCCCATGTTCCTACAGTAGCCCAGATGGGACAAACCAAACACTGGCTAGAGTCTACTGTAGATTATCCTACATGCTTGTAGATGCCACTACATCCTAATTCCTAATAAGATTTATTTATTTATTTTTTTTATTATCTCTTCACCTCACAAAACATTTTCAACTATTTTGCTTTCATTAAGGTGGTGAAGGCAAGACAGCCGATGCATTTTAATTGTGATGGACTTCAGGGCTGAGTGATTGGACAAATATATTAGCTACAAGAGATTGGGAAGTTGATTTTTTAGGTGGATACGTTTGGACAATTTATGTCATTTTATTTTGCTAATTTAATGGTCTGTGGAGTTAGACCAGTAGCTCAGTACTTGCCCACTGAGTCAGAGGACGTGTGAGAGGAAAACAGACTGCAGAGGCAGACTATTTTCACATCTAATGTGGTGAACTAAGGATTTGCTTTGACCAGACCAGAGTTGGTGATTTTTGATTAAGAATTAAAAAAGTTTGAATTAAATATGTTTAACAATGACTTAACAAGGCGACTTAGTACACTTAAAGAGAGAAACCTGGATTCAGAACATGTATGGTTGTATTTTTAACAGGTGTGAGAAAATTTACTTCTCAACACTTTATGGGTTTAATAATGTAGTAATGCTAGCACACATCCCCCAATTGAAACTACTGGTTTCAATTACTGGCTGCCTGGAAAAATTTGCCCAATCCCACATGAGATTATAAGACACTGCAACATTATATGTACTACAATATATTTAACACTGTGGAACTGCCGTCCAGTAGAAAATTTTCAAATAAATTGTGCGCCGAATAGCAGGAGAAAGCAGTGAAATGCAGAAAATCTAAAATTCATCCTCTCCTCATTTTTCTGACGTTATCCTAAGAGGAACAGGAATGCGTGTACCAAATTTCATGGAAGTCCACCCAGTAGTTGATATATGCATGTCCATCTGGACCAAAGTGGTGGAACGATGGATGCTTCCATTCATCCCATAGCATGGCTAAAAGTTCATTTCAGTGGTTCAATACCTCAGACAACTCATTGGCGTAATTGCTAAAATATGGGACCGCAACACTGCTATGACAAAACACTGACTGGACAAGAAACATGAGCACTCAGATGATCATATCAAAAAATAAAACCAAAGTCGTAATAAACTACACATCACAAAAGCAAATAACTTGTATGGACACAGACCACAGAGAAGAGAAACAAGCATACATCCAACGAACACCAAAATCCTCTCCTTGTGTCCTGCCCACCAAGACTAAACAAATCCACCAGGCCTTTAGGCCTCCTGCAGACTGTGTCTGTTTGTATTGGTGCCACAAGACATCACAGCAAACACACCCATGGGAAACTGGAGCTTGTGTATTATGATGGGAAGGGATACCACAAACGAAGGGAACTTCCTCTCCCTTTGGCTCCTTTATAACAGCACAAGATGACAGATATCAAAATATTATGCTGAGCTTTTATGAGTCTTTAACAATGTTTGGATATGGGGTGGTGCATATGAAAAGAGAAGCCTGAAGGGAGGTGGGCAGATTTTACTTTAATGAGTAATACAGTTGAACTGTGTTTGCTGCTGCTGCTGCTGCTGCTGTGCTGTCAATAGATGCACATCTCATACACACAAATGCAGCAGCTGCTGTTGTTTTAATTCCTCCACTTTCTGAGCTGACAGATTGGCTGCATGGTCGTTCTGCCATGCAGCCAGACATCATTGTAGAAATAAACACCGGGAACATGCTTAGAATAATTCACCAATACATAAATATTCCAGGGAAAGGAAACACAATTACTTCCAGGTGCCATTACAGATTCCACCGCCGTTCAACTGCCTTGCTGCTAACCATCCCCGACCGCGCGCTTCACGTAACGCTTCAACCATAATGAAGAGTTTCCTTCAGTTTCTCCAACAGGAGTTGAAAGTGACATGAAGACTGTGGGTTTCATATTTAAACTGCTCTCCTGGCTTCCTCTGAAGACTGTGACTGTGTATTTGGTTACATTTTATTTTACAGTACACTGATGAGTCGTAACAAGCCATACTTTGTCTCAAATTAGAAAAGATTTATTTATTACACACTAAACAAATGCAATTATACAGAGAAATAAATATATTGTTTCCAACTGTTAGACCCTTGTCAGACTTAGAGACTAACTAAAGTGTATTGTTTCCCACTATTAGACCTTTATTAGACTCTCTTATACCCCTTTTTGACCCAGGCGGTTCCAGGGCTGGTTCGGAACCAGAGCCTAATTTAGAACCAGTTCTTTGTGTTTCGGCAGCCAACGAACCAGTTTTCAGATTCTCCAAGGGAGTAAGAACTACTACATCAGGGGCTGGGGGCGGCACGATCATGAGTAACTAAAAGGAAATGCGAGATGTGGTATTTTGAGCCAGGCTGAAAGCTGTAAATACGACGCTAATATGTTAATATGTAAAGTTTTAATGCTTTTTCGGGCAAGCGAGTAACCATAAGAGTTGTTATATTTTGTTCTGCTTCTTTTTTCTTCCTTTTTATTGCAAGTGGCAACCAACTTTACGGCGCGTTACCGCCACCACCTACCGTGTGTGAAGCTCTTGAAGTTAGTGTTGCTGGGAAACCGGAGGCATGTACAGTTATGTAATGACCTGGCTATCTAGTCTGTGGAAAAACAAGCTGGTTCTTAAAAGTTTCTCAAGTAGAACCAACTGTAAACTGGTACTAGCACCAGCACCGAACTAGCATTATGTTCTTCTTGGTCAAAAAGAGGGTAAAGAAGGATAATTTTGGGTGACATTACAACAAAACTATGCTGTAAATTAAAGTGTGTTATTTCCCACCAGATCCCTGTTAGACTTTATTAGATGATAATTTGGGATACATTACAACAGAACTGGACTGTGAACTGACAGCAGATCTACTAAGTAAAGGACAAATTATAGAGGTAGAGGAATATTTTGTGTATGGGTGACTGCCCACACTTACTGTAATACTGTAGGCAGACAATGTGATTTGATCAAGGACGTAGGCCAATTGTACGAGACCAGCCGTAGAAGGTGTGTCTAAAGTAGCAGGTTTGTGATTTCACTTGAATTTACAGGACGTTTCTGTTGTAATGTGTCCCTAAGTACCCCTAAACAAATTCTAATAAAGGTCAAACTGTGGGAGATAATACACTTTAGTATACAGTACAATACTAATTACCCTCTAATAAAGTCTAATAAACTGTCTAATAATGTCTAATGAAGAACATATTTCAAGTTTCTGTCTAATTTGATACAAAGCTTGTTGAGATCTTATTAGTGTACTGTTGGGTGTATGGAGTCTAATTAAGGTATAGCTGTGTTTGTTTACTGACTAATAAAGAACAAATTATTTTCAGTTTTTGTCTAATAAAAGTACAGTGTGTTACGTCCTATTAGTGTACTGTAAAATAAAGAGCAACCATGTATTTTCCTCACTCTGCAGCTACAGTTTGGCCCCCCTGCACTCAGAATTCACAGATCTTTTGAAGATAGAAGCAGGCGCTGCCACAGGGGGCAAACAAGCTGAAGCTCAAAATTGAAACCTGATGACATTACAGGATTGATTGATGACAATATGGATAAGGGGCCTGGCTGGACAGAGGTGATTATCTAACAGCATGATCTTAGTGTGTATGCATGTGTGTTGTTAGTGTGTGTGCATGTGGTTACCATGCCAACTTGTAATTTGGCACGCGACCTGGACAAAGAGGCCTCACACACACACACACACTGTACAATCATGTTCTTAACAGTTCAGCCCCGAAGCGTCTCATTTTTTCTCCCTTTCTCGTCATTTTTCTTGTTCCCTGCGGTCGGAAATGTCTTGTTTCCTTAATGGCTTCCAGTAAAGCTTCCAGAGTCCCCAGCGTATATCCAGCCATCCTCCAGGGGAGCCTCCTCCGTGCGTCCAATTAGACCCTCCATTCAGAGTGGTGTAATCAAGACGTGCACTGCGAAGCTTCATGCTATCTTAAAACTCAGACTTGATCTGGGATAAAACACTTGTGGAATCAAAGTCTTAAGGAGGTTTGCAGCCGAGCAGAACACTCTCTGTTACTACGTTACATTACAGCATCTACATATGAATGCTGTTAGAGTCCAATTTGCCTGTTTCAGAAAATGTGACTTTAATGTAAGCCATCAAATGTGTGTTTAATGTTCAGCTACTTGTCTTGTGAGTCTTCTCAGCGGGATCTCCCCATGTTCCACTGTGAGGAGGAAATTGACCACAGATCAAATAAGCATTCACTGTAAAAAAGAAAAGTTGAGAAAACTCATCATTTCAAGGCACGTTTTGAAATAAACCAAACAAAGTTTTGCCAACCTATAATATTTTGTTGAGATAATGTACTTTTCTTCTTTGGATAAACTTGATTCTTTGAGTTTTAAAATCCCGTTTTAGCACTGCAATGTTAACACTGCCTTAGCACTACACTGTAAATAAAAAGCTGAGAAAACTTATAATTTCAAACTGCTGCCCTCACTAAGTTTTTGAGTTTTCAATCAAAGTCAAACTCTTAAGTTTTGAAATAAACTAAACAAAGTTTTTTATGTTTTCAAAAGTTTGACCAGCTGATAATCTTTTGCAGTTTACAGTGAGGTGTGAACCTGATTTGTCATTATTTGGGTGCTTGAAAATTAATTGTTCACTTTTTTTAATTGATTTTTTGGGGGAAGGGGCTCTAAAACATAACCCAAAATTTTAAAAAATCTAATGATGTAAAGTTGCCCTGAATTTATGAGTTTCTTAACTTTCTCATTTTTACAGTGCTGAGGCTCTCCCTCTCTCTCTGTGTGTGTATGTGTGGTTGTGGTTGTCTTCCAGCACAGTATCCAGCTTGTGTGTGTATATTTCCTATCGTTCCAGTCTGGGGCTTCAGTGGCACGCCCAGTTCTCATTAACCAGATGCCTTGCTGAGGGAGCTCCGTTCTGGGCTTCACCTCTGTGGAACCCTGGGTAATCACCGAGCATCACCACCCAGGGGCACGAGCCAGCCCGCAGAGTCAACCAGCCATCGTCTCTAGCGTCAGGTCCCACCTCTGGGACACAATAGCACTGTGTTGGCATTATAATGAATGGGTGTTTAATGGCACTGAACGCAGAGAGACATTAGGTAATGTAGGGATTATTAGGGTGGGTTATTAGCAGCCATCCATGTTGCTTTGGTTCAGTGGGACCAGCCCAGCTGTTAGGAAACACACACACAGTGTGTTTAGGACACATTATATGAGGCTAGACTGACTATAGAGGGAATCCATGTCAGGAGAAGAAAGGGGCTCCCCATAATTTTCCACATTTGTTACTGCCATACTTGCAGAAAAAAGGGGGAAAATGTGCCTGGAAATTTGGAGTGCAAAAGTAAGGAAATGATTTAGTTTTTGTGCCGGAGGTCTTTCTATTCATCATCGAGCCTGTTAATTTGTCAACAAGTCATTTGTTTTATGCTTCAAGGATTTTCAACCAAAAATGTTTGCCTTGAAGAATAAGTTTAAGTTGCTCTAATTATTCCCTTTCCATTTCTTGTTAATAAAAAAGTCTCCACATTTTCCAGACCACTCTCTTTTTTTTTGATGGTACAGTATACAGTCGCACCTGCTTCTTCCTGTACTGACACTTTGCCCCCTTGTTGATGGATTCCCTCATTACAGCTCTGCAGGCTCCGCAGTCACGCAGTTGCACTCGAGGCCAGTGTCACACAGTGCAGCTGTACAGTCAGCCAGGTGGTCGCTATAACATTCAGGATGTATGGATCTCATACTTGATGTGCAGTAAACACTTCATGATACACATATACAGTATGTATATTACACACTGCTGTGTATATAGATATATATAATCTTAAGACTTGGTCTGTGCACACAAAAGATCAGAGAGAAGGGAATTTTTAAAAGTGTGTCCAGCTCTCAGTGCTTTTATAGCTTCTAACTGAATCTCTGTGGTTTGAAGTTCAGTTTCTCTCCTGTGTCGCTGTTTGTACTTTCAGGAATCTGATTTATTTTACTGTTTAATGTTCACTTTCAGCTGAAAAGAGTTGTGTTAAGTTACTGCTGATCAAAATCCAACATTTCTTGATTTTGCTGCTTCACAATAAAGGCTTTTAGATAACTAAATAACGGGACTTTTATTGTGAAGAATATATAGAAAATGAAATGTGCCACCATTATACAGAAGCTCTACTAAAGACTAGCACTTTATCAGTTAAATACACACTTTCAAGTGGGTGCAAACCAAGCAAAGCAGCACATGTGCATGAAAAAGAATCAAAAGAGTTGCAGAAGTTGCCGACAGAGGCGACTAGCCTTAATTGCCTCCAAACATTTTGGAGGCATGTTTCCATCACTACCATTGGGAGGACTACTGCAGAGTCATTTGACCCAGGAGTGAATCCTGAATGTACCCTTTCCCACTGAAGACAAAAAACAGATGTTAGTGGGTTTTTTGTTCAGCAGAAAAAAGGACTTCACATGGATTTTTAACAAACTTGTGAACAGAAATTGAGAGAATAAACATGTTTTTGTGCACAGAAGTCACAGATCTTTTACTTCAACTCATGAAAAATGTAAGCAAGCAAGTGTCGCGTTTATATTTTTGTTGAGTGTTCATGTATCTGTCGTTAATGTGCCACAGAAACACGGTCTAATCTTCTGTGGTTGCTGTTTTCCTGTCACCAGACAAATATGTTTTTCACTGCAAAAACATTTTTCTGATGGTGTCAATAAAACAAGTATAAATACATGAGTCTGTCTTCAATTTTTCTTTTTGCTTTTTCTCAGTATAATTCCATGTTGAAATAATATGTCATGTTTCCTGATGTTGGAATCAAATGTTGCATAGCAAATACATTATAAAAATGTAATAAATCTTTCATCTTTTATTCAGTTCAGTTAGTCTGTGGGAGGTTTTTTTTGGACATCAAAGGCACACAATCATGTGTTCTGTGATCATGGATTTTTTCATATTAATGTGATTTTCTGGATAATTTATTTCTGCCTTTGTCTCAGTTTTTCTCTCTTTTCTGTATGCAGGTTTTGCACCCCAAATACCAGAGTTATTTTAGTTTTGTATTTTTTATAAGTTTTCATTTTTTTATTTTCAATTCACTTTAGAGTGGGTGTGCTCATTTCAGTTTAGTTTTCATTGTTTAAAGATGTTTAGTTTTAGTTTTGTTTCAGTGAGTTTCAGTATTAGTTTTTTTTTAAGATAATATGAGGAGGCATTTGTCAGGGGCAGGATTTAAGAGGTTCAGAACACAGAGTTTTTATCAGCGGGGTATCAAATGTTTTCAATTTAATACTGATGCCTCTTTATGGCCTACATAAGCAAACAGGACCATCTGCAAGAAGATTCACAATTTCTTTATAGTTATTCTTAAAGGAACACTTCACCCCAGAATCAAAAACAGATATGCAGAGTTTTGGAGATATTGGCCATAGAGATGTCTGCCTTCTCTCCATAATGGGGCATAAATGGGCACTCGGTGAGCTGTGTTCAAAGTGCCAAAAGAAAACATTTGAAAAAACTCAACAGTAGTGTCTCTTCCCAAAAATCATGACCCAGTTTCTCAAGATAATCCACAGACCTTATTGTGAGCAGTTTCATGTAGGATCTACTTTCTTTCTGAGAATCCACTGGGACTACTTTTTAAGAAAGAAAATAGCTCCTACATGAAACTGCTCACAACAAGGTCTGTGATTATCTTGAATAACTGGGTCATGATTTCTGCAAAGGAAAACTGTTGTTGAGTTTTTAAATGTATTTTTGGTACTTTGAGCACCACAAGCACCATTTAGACTCATGATGTTCAAGAGAAGACTATAATCTCTACAGCTAATATCATAGGCAACTCACACCAAAACTACCTAGACGTATAAATACCGCTACAGGTAAGAGAAAAATATGTATTTTTGATTTGGAGGTGAACTGTCCCTTTACTGCCACTGGGTTGAATTCTATGTGAAATTAGATTAAACATGCCAGTGTTCACATTTTCCCAGCCAAACTTATAGTGAGCAGGACATAAGACAGCTAAAAAGAAGCAGGAGGGGATTTTTATTTATACGTTATACTTTGTGGTTATTATGGGTAGAAACACTACCATTTTTCTTCACGTGGGTCTCCAAACTCAACACAATATGAAAGTTCTTTGTATTAGCTTTAACTAAAGTGTTTTTTTCACACCTAGTTGTAGTAAAGTTTTTTTTATTTAGTTTTGGTTAACTACAATAACCTTGCCACATACAGGGGGCCCAGTCAGGGTTAGGTAGACAGAGCAAGAACTAGCTGTTTACCCTGAATTCACCCCCACCCAACACACATGATTGCGTAGTCGAGTGCTACTTCTTGCATCCCAGATCTCTTCCATCCACTCAGATCCATGCTGTGTACCAGTCCCACCGCACTCTCTGTCCCTTTCATCTGCAGAGTCCAGATCCTCTCAGCTCATTTCACTGCAACTGCAACAAACTCACTTTGAAGAGCTTCCAGCGTCCCCCAGGTCCTTACCGTATGACTCACCACAATGACATGAGTACCTGCTACGAGTCTTTTCATGCATACAAACTTTCACATGGGTTACACTGAGGCAGACATATGACAGACATGTATACACCACAGGCATGGACCCTAACATTACAGTTGTGGAGGCACAGTCACGCAGCCAACATGTACACTAAACCCCATGAAGGTGTGTCAGCGGAAGCAGGAAAGAGGAAGGCGTGCGTGTAAGAGCTCAGATGTGCGTGTCTCAGGTTAACAGACTCTGAGGTTTCCTCTGCTGCGGTACACAGACTATCAAGTTGTCCAAACTTCCACTTTCTTTGATGTTTGTTTGACCGAAGCTGCAGATTGGGCCACTGTGCAACAGTCCCTGAAGAGAGCTCAGGGACCATGTGTGTGTTGTGATGTGTTTTATGTATGCTTCGGTAATCCATCTGACACCGACACACTGCACGGCCACGAGGTAGGCTTACTTCCCTTTATTCAATAGTGTTCTGACGTTACTGATGCCATAAACAGCGGGCAGAACAGAGGCAGCCGTTGATTCGATAATGAGCGTGTTTGCCATATGTAGACATCTGTGAGGACTTGGATTTGCACGGTAGAGGAAAACAGCATTTATGTCACAGGGAACGTCACCTTTTTCCACTTAGGACTGTGTTCGATAAGCATCTCTATTATAGTTCTGTGTGGATGTATGTGCAAATACTGTATGTGTGTTTCCTCATGACTTCCTCTCCATTTCTTCACTCCCTCTCGGCATCAGATTATAATTCTGACTGGACAGAAATAAGCTTACATTGAGGTTCTCTACAAATCTAATTGTGCAAAGCAGGGACTGTTATCAGGGAGTACATGATTTCACATTAAAAATGATAACATAATGTGGTGAAGGAAACCACAGCACATTAAGTGTACTATTAAGAAATTGGCGCCACTTGTAACAGTCATTTCTCTTCCCTGATGTAATACATGTGAATGATGATCACAGTAAATCAACATGTGACCTGGAAAACAATCCTGCTTTGATTACTTAAACAACTCTTGCACTTTAGGGCTTATGTTAACAAATCTAGCAATGCTTTTGTTTTTGTGTTTGTGAAAATCGGTTCTTCCGAATTTGCAATACAAACGTTTTGTGGTTTGACCTCTTCCTTATTTTTTTTCATTTTTAGGGAAGGGGGGCAACAGATCTTTAGAGGGAAATAACAGGTCAACAATATATGCGACAGAAGTGGTATAAATCATCTGAAGGCTGGAAACTGCATGATTTGTTTGAGATGTCAAGTTTTTCTAGTCATGAATCTGTGATAAACCATGTGTTTTTGTTAGGCGTCTATTGACATTTTGAAAGTTTGTTGGGAGAAAACATGCAATAAATGTTCATCAATGTGTTGTATGTGCGTGAGTTGTCTGGTGTTGGGTGGAGGCCAGGTCTTGAGTGAGTAAGAGCAGAGATAGATAACAGAGCTGCCAAATGGCCTCTGTCATGAAGCAGACAGACAGAGAGAAAGCTGCCGTATAGCGTGTACATCCCTCCCTCTCGGCAGTCATCTTTCTCTCTCCTCTTCCCTGCAGGGTGGAGGCCGGTCAGGATGTGGAGCGTGAGAGTGTTGACAGAAGAAGATATGGCCGGGACCAAAATTCACGGACACAACTTGACACCGTGCAGAGGGTTCAAGGGATGCAGAGCGCAGAGTTCACATAAATTATTCCTAGCTCGCTCCTGTTAGCCTTTAGCGGGTCAAGGATGGCCGAGGAGGATCATGGGTAATGTCCAAGCTGTCTAAAAGCAGCTTCTTTACTGCTCTCTTGGGGTGATCAGGTGAGACGGAGGTCGTCTCGTGTTGAGGTGTTCACGCTGTGAAGTATAGACTGATGCTAATTTGAAGGCTGAGATTTATTTGTTTGTGGTCTTCAAGGGGAGGCGAGGGGGGAGGAGAAAGTGTGTTTATGGAAGAGTTTAAACCTGCATCGTATCTTACACACACACACACACACACAGGCTGTACTCCATCTGGAAAGAAACGCTTCAGCGAGTGAGGTGGAGGTAGTGGATTAAAGTGTTTTCATTGAAAAACACACACTTGATTACACTATGTTACTCTTATAGCTTCTGTATGTTTGCAACTGACTGACTGCAACCTGTACACAACAACAAAATGTATACAAGGACTCACTTGGGCAATCTAAACAGCAGTGGTGGGGTGACGGAGTGGACTCTAATATTTGTTGACTTGTAAAAGGTCATTTAAAGTACACACATGATCATAGTGGAAAGGAGAAGATGGGAAAGATAGAGAGAAGCCGAAATCATTCAGAAAAGATCAACACACCTGAATAAACCGTAGTAGGGAAATGATAACAAATACGGCTACATGGATGTTTTATATTTATATACAGGTCATTATTTTCTGTTAGAGTTTTCAAAAAGTATTTGGATGGTTTTCTCTTTATTTTAAGGGAGACCAGAGGAGTGACAAGAAACAAGGGCCGATTTCAACACAGTCACAGTGTGTCTCCTGCTCGTTGTTCAGGTGTAAAGTCCCAGCATGCTAAAGAGCGTCTCTCCATGGCTGCTGACACTGTGTCACCTGTGACCTGTGTTTCTATCACTCTTCTCCACTTCCATCACAGTTAGTTTTGTGGTATGTGATGATTTAAAGACTCAATTTGTAAAGTTTACAGCCTGCCATGCTGTAATTCTCAATTGAAATGTTCTCCCTGTGCATTTTTCTAAGCTGATTTATCCTGTTATTGACTGACTGATCAGATTTGAATCTTCGACTTTCAGGGGGCAGCCCTAAAAATGAGGAAACAAGGTTAATCAGAGCTGCTTATCAGGACACAGCTAGTGAAGCGTTAACAAAATTTGGACTACCCACGTTTCCCAGAGGTTGTTGAGGCCACATCTGCATGCTCCCTTCCACCACCTCCACCCACACACACCAGACTCCTTCTCACTGAAAGTGTAAGTCCTCTGCAGCAGAACGGCTGTCGTCCTCTCGTCTGTCCTGCTGACTGAATGGCTGCAGAGCTGAAACAGGGTCGCAGTGCTGGCTCTGATTAGCTTGTTTGCTTTCTATAAGCTGGGGAGAAGGAAGCTCCCCTGCCACGGCTCAGTGTCAACAGGCCACCCCACGCTGCCTTGGCCACAAGGTCTCCAACGGTCACACGCACACACAGAGTCACAGGGTACATATGACGTGCATGTATGTAGCGTACATGTGCATGAACTTACAGACCAGGCAGAGGGGAAGGTGAAGACATCTGCATGAAGACAAAGACACAAGTAGAAAGACAGACAGACGCCTACATGAGCACAGTTATAAGTGCACAACACGCACACACATAGTAAACAAACACGCGTTCCCATGATGGTCTGCAGCGACAGAGCAAATATACAGTGAGGGAGGCTGACAACAGCAACAAACAAGACAAATGGAGACAAAGCACGAGCCCCTCACTCCCTTTGCATCCTTCACCCGACTGACGAGGTTAAAACCCTGGCTAATGTTGGAATCTGGTGAAACACGCCACAGCACAGCCGCAAATAGCTCCTAATAGAACTTCCCATTATCCGCACCACTGGAATGTGCAGCTAATGCATGGAGACCAAAGCCAGGCCCAGTTAACATACCTGTGGTAACTGCATGGTTAAAAGCTGTGGGGAGCGTCTGTGTGTGTTTTCTGTTGCAATTAGCTGAGGACGGGAATAAGGGATGACAGGATTATGTGGGAGAGACTATATGGATACAACAGATCAACTGAAACCAACTTAAACTGCAATAATACTGTCAGCCAGCATTTCTTCAACTTTTAGACTCCATTTCTCCGTAGGTCCAAATGACCCCTGCAAGTACAGATCCATCAAGAGTTTCTTGTCTACGCAGAAAGTATATTTCTGAAAAATTATCTGATATGTCAAGAGGAACAGTCTAAATGATCTTGACAACATATACGAAACACAGAACAGCAGCTTCACCTCAGGAGACGAGCAGTCACAGGACTCAGACAAGCAACAAAATGACACATACTGTAAACAGTAGTCAACAAATGCTGCTGTAACTGACATGTATTTTGTGCCTTGTGTGTTCCTCTTTGCACTTGATGGACTTAACTTTATGGAGCCTATTAGCTTGATGTTTCACTACTAGTCTGCCAAAGAAACATGCTTTGTATTAGGCGTGAGTGATAGAGATAAATGTAATTTCCTTCCATGATATTTTTGGGAAAAACCTGAAATCAACTGAGAATGGATGATTAGAAAGAGAATGGGATGTCTGTTTTGGCTGTTAGACCTCTCAAATCAAAGTACTTTAACACACTGATGAGAAAAATCATATGTAACTCCAATTTTGCCATAAAACAGTCCTGCTAGTTGATTTGCAACATTGCTCAGAACAGTCTAATGCATTATATCAATCACTGGAAATGCTATCTCGGTATTTTTTACAGTTTTTATGATTAGGAATCTGTATGAGGTGCTCATTTGTAAATTGATCGCATCCTCTTTGCCGTTCCTGTGTCTGACTTTCTACTCAGCTCGATCTAAAAATGGCCGTGATCAGCTCTGGCGGCTACATTGCAGCAATTATGCTTCAGGGCTCTCTGCCAAAACGCTTGCTATTTTCTTTAATCCAAACCATGATTATTTTTTTAACCCAAGAAAAGCTTTCTGACAGAAAGTCTTGAAGGCTAACTTCTTCCAACAGCAGTTTTTCCAGGGAAATCCAAAGGATGTGATGTTTATACATTATACTTCTTCCTCTTTAAGAGTTGTTTAAATAGAATGATTCATCTGTGACTCTAACTTCACTATAGTCAACTAACCAGACTGCTGTCCTTGAGGTGCTCTCGTAGTTATTCCACTCTCAGTTAATTCCAAATAATCCTCGCTGCAGCTGCAGTATAAATAACCTCACACATGTGAGTGCAGGACGATATCATCCACTCCATTCTGGTTGTGGGCGACAGCACTTAATGTAATTCAGAGGTAATTCCCTCGCAGTTCCAGGGTTATTTCCCAAACTTAAGTGCTGTTGTAACGTCTACATATTTCTCAGGAATGCTCCATCTTTGCCTCAGGCCAGGTTATATCTGCACAACCCCTCCATCTCCATCATACTGTAGAGGGCCTTGTCGTGCTGTGCTGGACTGTGCTATACTGAGCAGGGTGGAGGGGTGTAGTGTTACAGTCTATTTGTCACAGGTCAGTGCTTTGTCTCAGGTTAATTATGACCTGCGGTACAGTCTGAGCAATAGATGGAGAGCCTCTTAAGTAGCAGCACAGTCTGGACGTGGTTAACTACAGTCCCACGCTGAAGATCGTATGAACGAGGGACACTCGACTGAGATAATATTATTCTACCTGAGACGAGAGCCGTGAGGCAGGAATGTGGTGGCAGCGCAGAGCTGACACGGAGGGAGAAAGAGGGAGACAAAGAGCAGATTAAAGTGAAAGACAGGCAGACTGTTACAGTGAGGGAGGTCTAATGGTAATATTGAGTCTGCAGAAATAAAGAATGGACTCTATTCAGCCGTCCTACACTCAGGGCCCCATCCTCTGAGGAGAAACAGTGATAAAGATGATATGACGTCAGCGGACTCCTCTGAAGCCACTGCACAGAAGCTGAGGCTAGCACAGATATCAGCCACTTGAAAGGCATGGAGCAAATTTTGAGATTAAGATTTGAGATTAAATGATTACGCTCACTTCTTGGAGGTCTACAGCAACAAGGTGAACATTTGGTCACCCAAGCTGCACCAACACTGTGAATTTAAGCGCAGCAAAATATTATAAAAACAGTCAAACATGTGGTGAGGGGCTAAGCCTCTGTTAGCCAGATGCTAAACCAACAATGGCAACAGCCGCCTGACCTTTCCTCCACCTTTTGTTCTGTGTAAAAGTGCCCTGCCAGCACATTTTTAGCAAATGCCATGTGTAATAAGCGGTGCCATGCGGTAAGATGGGTAAACAATATGCTACTCTCAGGGTTATCAACAAACAAAAGAAAACCCATCCATAATGGCTCACAGACAGGCCTGGGATGCCGTTGTTTATTGGTGTTTTTTATTATTTCTCCTCCTTTGATTGCATCCTTCCAACTCTTCACTGCATCTTCTTTTCATCGGTCACCCTAACTGCCAATCTCCTCCCTTTGCTTATTGTGTTCGGGCTTCTCCTCCCTCTTCTCCTTTCTGTTTATTTGCACTGTCTTTGAGATTGGCGTGAGTGGAAGCTGGCCACTGATCGCTGCTGGCCGGTAGCTAAAGTGCATGACAGGCTGCTCAGGTCTGCATACATGCAGCGCCCCTCGCCCGGTATGCAGGGAGCTGAAAATGACTTGCTCTGTATATTTAGAAAAGGTTCCTCTACACATACTCGGCATATCACCGTTTACCCAAAGCATATAGGAGCAAAGACACCGTCCACCTGCATAAACTTCTAAAATGTGGACAGGATTATTGTAGAGAGTGAAGGTGGCCCAATTCCTTCCCATTACCTTTTTTTTTTACATCCTTACTACCTGCCAAGTAATTTCCTCCTCTTCGCTGATCAATCCTGCAGTAAAAGTCCATCTAAAGAGCTCAGAAACACGAGTCATACATCTGAAGGCTGCAACAGCCACTTTCCAACCCATTCGCTCTGACTGCCAAGTAAACTGTCAGTCCACCTCACAAAAACAAAGATGCATCAGGGTCATATTTCACAGAGACTTCCTATTTTGATTACTAACAATGAATTTGTCACTTTAGTATTTTTTTCAAACATTTCTTGGTTCAGCTTTTTAACTGTAAGGATTTGCTGATTTGCTTTGTCATTTATGATCGTAAATGAAGAGTCTTTGGGTTTTGGACTGGACTGTGGACGGGTCCTTCCATTTTATGGTACTTACACTGTATATTCCTACTCTGCACTACAATTTAGAGGGAAATACTGCACTTAGTACTCCACAATATTTGACAGCTATAGTTACTTTATATATAAACTTTTTACACTATGTAATGTGACATTCTGCAATGTGAGTACTTTTACTTTTAAGACTAAGTCAATTTGATAATACGTCTGTACTTTTACTTGGGTCAAATTTTGAAGGCGTATAAGGAGTATTTTTATGTTGTGAATTTTTACTTTTACACAACTTAAGTACCCAAATTTCTTTCTCTACCAACCTGCACTCTGAGTGTGGGCTCTTATTTTGAAGAAACAGTTCTCTGCAATGTCTGCCTAAAGAGTTCGGAAACATAGGGTTATAGATGTAAAGGCCCCAACAGCCACTTTACAACCTATTATGTTTGACCACCGGGTAAACTGTCAATCTTTCTAACAAAAACAGAGATGTATGAGGCTCATATTTCAGAGATAATGGCATTTAGTCATCATTATAATAAGCAGTGACAGTAAAGCAGCAAAAAGACTTCATCATTAATGTCTTTATCAGTCAAGAAGATGAAGAGAAACGTATTACATCATGTGCGTGTATCATAATAAACCTAAAATGACAATAATGACCTGAGATTACACAGCTCATTCGGCTCATGTAATGACTTTTAGCAACTTTTAAACTTTTAAGAGTTTAACCTGTGAGGTAATCTGTCTCAGGGGGCTGCATCGCGTGGCAGAGGCCACACAGTTGAACAGCCAGAGACACGTTTCTGACAGAGCTGAGGAGGGCACATGTGTTTGGATGGAGAAGAATGGAGATGAAGATGATGTAAGTGTTTAAGGAAATCGACAGTTTTGACGAATCAAAGCACCGTCAGATGTGTTTGGAGAACACAGGTCTGGCAAACCGGATAAACAGACGGTCACAGCACGCAAAACCTTCAAACTGCCTCTGGTACTTACGTGGAGGATTAAAAGGCATCTTTTTCATGTTTTTCCTATAAATGCCAAAATGGAAAACATGTAAATATGGACACTGTTCACAGATGGTAGGGTGAACTTGTGCACTAGTTTCGTCAATTAGACCACTGGTTTCCAAACTGGGGTCCAAGGCCCAATAGGGTTTCAGTTTTTGGAAGTCTACAAAACAAGGGAAGAAACAGGGTTTAATCAATAGTGATCTCATTTAATCATTGATTGACTATGAGGACTTTACTATCAAACCTCAAACCTAAAAAAAAAATACCCAGAGGTGACAAAGTCTTCTCAAATTTCGTGTCTGTGGTCTAAAGTGGATCTATTGTGGTTTTCCTTGACATGACAAAGTTTGGGAAACCCTGACTAGGCTTTTTATTTTTTGTTCAGCTTTTCCTCTTTTATTTACAGGCTTTTAGCAGAGGCACTATAGTATTAAATAGCCTTCACATGCATAGTTATTTTTATTTTATAGTTTGTATACAGCACTTGTATGGTTTTTAAGCAAAAAATATTTTTACACAATATAAAATTGTTCTTTTGTCTGTATGTCAGTACATGAACGGATGGAGAAGAGAGTCAGTGTTCCAGGAATAAAAGAACCATGTTAATGACAACCTCAGTAATATTAACAAACAAATCAATCAAATCAATAAAATAGCACAAGACGAAAAAAGTTCATATTAATTGATTTTGACAGGCCTATTATTATTATTCTTTCTCTTCCTCTGTGTGTTTGGAACTAAAATGCCCTTCATGCTTTGTTGGACGCAAACAGGGAAAATAACAGTGCCACAGTGACTTTAGACAACTCCCGACAACTCAGAAAAATTCTGACCTCCCTCTCAAAAAGTACAATGAAGCACCACTCAGAGTTCCTTCTCGTGAACTCAGAACGAATCCATTTACCCGACGTCACGAAGAAGCAGCTGTCTGAGGTCACACAACGACAACACCCATGGAAGTGAACACGGACAATGGTAAACCATCAAGTAAAATGCAGCATAAGTATATTTGATTGTATTCCATTAAAACAGCACATATCAAACCTCTTCTGTATGTAAACTGATGCCAAAAGATGCTGTCAATGTTATTATGGAACGGAATGTAGATATGTTTCCAAGGATAAAAGTGGTGTAAAATAAAATGTTTAATGACATCTGTTACCTCATGTGTCATTTTGGCAGCACTGCTGAGAGTTCAATTTTGTATAGACTTGCCAAAAAACATCAGAACATCAGTTTTGTCAGGGTCAGTCATGTTTTTTTGTTTATCTGAGGCGTCATGCTCCTGGTACGCCTCGTCAGAAGTTGGAAATTTCAACTGGGAAATTTAGACCTCTGACTGGAGCGCAGCTTTACATGTAGCTGTGGACTACAGCGTGTGCCCTGTTTTTAAGCCTATATTGGTTTACATTTTGGCAAATTGGCACCATTAAAAATATGCTGATTATCTTTTAGCACTTCCTCTTTGCAAAGTAATCATGGATGTACAGACAACTATCTCTGAATTATTATGATGCTGAAGAAAATTTAAAAACATGGGTTGAGTCAGGCAAGTTCTGGAGTTATATGGATCGTCTTTTTTCTATTATTTCTACCAGGATTTATGGACATTTATTCACAATTTCAGATAATGATATCCGCGGAAAGTACACTTAATCTAAAAATATGTGCATTTTGACTGTGTGTTCAGATTTGACTGAGTTACGACTCTGAGAAGAGGGATTTTTTCAAGCAAACTGCGTCACTCGGTGGCAAGGGGCTAAACGGCTGCTTCCAGGAAACTTTTTAAGAGTGGAGCCAAACCTCAGTTTTAACTGTCCTGGTCCTTTCTCTGTCACACTAACACTTTGTCTCTTGTTTGCTCCTCTCTGCCATAATTTGCCTCGAATAAAGAAGAAGTAAATCTCAGGGCGCAGGTTGTGTACCTCATCCCAGTGAGTGTCAGTCCTGCAGAATACCTTGGACTCAGATGAAGAAAGGCTGCTTATAGCCTGCAGGGGAAAATGTCCCTTTGATGGAGAATATCAGTTTTAATTCTCTCCAGTGAATTGGAGAAAGACCTTGCAGGCCTCAGGCACACTGCTGGGAAAACTCATGAGGCCATTCCAGACATCTTGGTGGCGTTACATTATCTTTCCTGCAGGCCTACTGCCAAAGTCACCAGCACTATATTATCTTTAGTGCATCTTCTGGGTCTGTTTTCTGTGCATGCTGACCATGACAATCAAGACCATCAAGCCGTAACTACTGTCTTCAAACTCTTTTATGTCTGATAACAGCAAATCCTGGGAAAAAAGTAAAGATAAGGGAAGACAGAAGAGGAAAGTTTCCTTTCCACAGCAACAATTTAACATGGTAATGTATTTTTCTTGTGAGATCTTGTAGCTGACCTTCATTAAATAAGTGAGTATAACAGCTGTTCAACATTGATTTCACGAGAAAAAAAAAAGAAATATCAGATACAGGGTTTCTTCATCTTTAAACCATGTGTAGAAGCGAGGCCAGTTTGCAAGCCTCTTTCCAGTAATGGTCTTGTTGTTCTTGGACTCTGGAGAGAAAAAGCAAGATGCTTTTTTCCCTCCTTTGTTCTCCATAAAACAAAAGAGTCTGTGGTAAACAGATGAGAGTAGAAACTACTGAGAGACACTGACAGTGATCTAAACAAGAAGAAGGAAAACAAGTGTGAGCAGAGGCTATCAATGCTGCAAATCTCGTCATCTGAACATCTGCTTAACCCAGGTCTGATCCAAATCAGTCATACAAATGGATATCACACATGAATCAGAGAGAGAAACTCAAAAGCAGGGAGGACAGTTTGAAAAAGGTGGGACGGAGGAATGTGAGGCCGAGATGCTCCAGAACAGAACTACTGTCTTTGCATGAATCAACTTCTTCTTGGAGACCCTGGAACGTGGGACAACGAGACTGTCCTGAGGTGCTGATCAGCCAATCAACCACGCAGACAGATGGTGGAATAATCACATCCCCGGCTGAGTGCATCACCTCTTGCCACATGTCTCCAGTTAGCTTCTGTCCTAAAGGAGGAACCTGTCTCTCTGAATTCCTCCCTGGACATCCTACAAAGACACCTCGAGGACACAAGCTTTTGTCAGTCCAATTGCTAGTACAAATGATTCCCAATGCTCTTCACCTGCTTTCATTTGTCATCCAGAGAATAACTTACTGTACTGCTCAAGTTTTCCACACAAATACAGGGAGACTTTTTTTTCCTTCAGTCTGACTGTATTAGTGCTTAAAGGGGCAGTTGATGAATTGATTACTTGATCATCAGGAAAGAATTAGCAGCAATTCAGACAATCAGTCCTCAATTAAACAAAAAATGCCAAACATCCTCTGGTTTTAGCTTATCAAATGTGAGCATTTGGTGCTTTCCTCTGTTTAATATCACTATATATGAAACACATTTGGGTTTCTCACTGTTGAGGCAAACTACTTGAAGATGTCGCCTTCGGCTTTGAGAAATTGTGCTGGGTGCTTTTCAGTATCTTCTGATTTTCAGCAATGGAAATAACTCTTATTTTTGGCCCTCCTAATTGCCAAACAAATGTAGAAATTATTTTTCAAATGGTTAATTTCCTACATAATCAGTTTTGTCACTGAATTTTGTTGTCTCAATACTCTCCATGCGATGATAATAAAGTAGACATTAGGGATGGATGATGTCTACTGAACTGGCACATGACCATGTCCACAATAAAACTTTGTGATGGACAATGATATTGTCCATCACAAAACAACAACAACAACAACAACGCAACTTCAACAACTCCTGCCTAATGGCAAGTCTGAGGGGACACAGTACCTCAAATACAAAAGGCTTTTAAATCACAATGTTATGATGGTAGAGGGCTACGTGGGCCAAGACTGTCCACCATCTGTGATTGACGATGGCATTGTCCATCAGCCCAGTAATACAGTCTAATTTAATCTAAAAAATAACATAGAAAGTAGTAAAAATTAAATAAAAAATAGCAAAGACACGACAAGCTAAGAGACTCTAAAGAATTTGTAAGACTAGAAATAATAATAAAACCTTGATACATTTGTAATAAACTTGTAATAACACAGTCTGTATCAGTGGTGAAAAGAAACTAAGTACATTTCTTGAGGTATTGTACTCGAATTTATTTGCTGTGTTTTCATTTTATGCTACCTAGCCTACATTTATTTTTAAGCGTTTAAATAAATTGAATGAGACGTGTTTACTTCTACTTGAGTCAAATTTTGAAAACAGGGGCTTTACTTGTGATGGAGTTCTCAACTAAAGTGTCCAGATTTCTTTCAGCCCTGACCTGTGACCTTGGGAAGCTCTTATTTTGAAGAAACAGTTCTCCGCACTGTACCTGATGCACACCGGCTCTACACAGTCAACAGATTAAGTCTTTAACCTTCAAAATTAAAAAAAAGTAGCTGTAGAATTTTTCTCTAACCAATGACCTTTCAGTTTTTAAATAAAAACTAAGGCAAATTATTTGAAGAAGTAACAGAAAGGAAATTTGAGAGAGTAACAAACTGAGGATAGATAGTGTCACACTATTTCTGCAACGCTGGCCCCAGCTGCCGCAGAAGTCAGTCTCTGTGTGTCTGAGTGAAGCTGAGCGAGTTCAAAAACAGTGAAATAGACCAAAATGATGTGCTAAAAGATGAACGTCAAACTGCAACAAAAAGACAGTTGACACAAAGCAAACATGGCAAACTGACAATCCCTCTGAATATTTGAGGCTACTGGGCCTGAACAAAGGTCTCCAGACGCAAAGATAAATCATCTGAACACTCGATAAACACAACCATTCGTATTTCAGCAGAAACAACAGCAATGTCATTAAAAAAACTCTCGCTTTATTGCAAGAGTGAAGAGTCTGGCTTTGATCTGGCTGTGTTTAATGGCCTCATGGCTCCCCTGTTGAAGTGTGGATGGCTTTACTGTCCTGTGGTGGCTGTGAAGGCTCGTCTTGTATGAAAGAACAGCATAAACAACATCTGAACAGATCGAATCAAAGCTCAAAATGAAAAGGATGGATAACGCTCAGAGAGTGAACTGACTGTGCTTTTGGAGGACACTTTGTCTTCTTCAGGCGTCCCCTGAGAGAGGAACACAGAGGAGAACAACACTGATTTTGTCTCGTCGACTCTAAACAACACCAGAGACTGAGAGAGATCATGTGGACCTGAGAGACTGCAGACGTACGGTTCAGGTTTCATGCTGCTCTTATGCAATGACATGTGCATGAACAAACACACACAATGCAACAAAGGAACACAAAATATATAGAGATCTGTTGTATCTTTGGAAACAGAGAGATCACAAGCTTGTTTTGACAGATCAGTCAGCAGAACATTTGACTGGAGCCCAGTTGTGGCTTTCGCCATCAGGACGGAGTTTACTAACAGGGCTTCTTGTTCTTCCTGCTCCCACAAATGTATTCACGTCACCATCATCACCACCAACACCACCACCTCCATCTTCACCATCATCATCACCCCTTCAGAACACAATGTTAAAGGGATAGTCCGGGAGAGACAGAGAGCGAGACAGAGCGACAGAGCGATGAACTGCTGTGGACAGGATCTGCAGCAACCACTTTTTTCGCCACTTAATAGAGGTCTACCTCAAAGAATCAGTATCACTTTAAGTGCATGCTATATTAAGAATATTTTCACTGCTTTAACTTGTCATCAGACAGCCTTTTCTGATGGGAACCTGCTGTTTAATAAGCTAAATATCAGTCTCTCCAAACCAACCAGATTCCTTAGGTGAAATCAGTAATATTACTACAAAGAACACTAGAAAATTAAATTTATGTAGCCAACAGAGAGGTCCAGTGAGGAAGGATGAGTAACGGTGAAAGGAGTAGAGGTTTTCCTGTGGGGTCAGAGGTGTGGGGATGGTCTGGGAATGTCCGGTCAGGGTCAAAGCGTCGACACAGATGGGCAGAGCAAACAGCCACCTCTCGGGGCAAACGCTGCATCCGTTTAGCAGCTAAAGGAGATACAGCCAGTGCCAGAGGTTAACACAGCAAGGGCTGAGAGGTCAGGAGGCCACGTGACCTCACCTGCCCTTCTCTTTAGTTTCAGCCAGTGGAACAAACCTGTTCCAACGCCTGAGGACGGACAGACGTAAAACATGCCATGCTAGGCT